>JAOXNR010000022.1:6708946-6828074 GCA_028571225.1 Parsonsia alboflavescens
TCCTCTCTGTGATGATGCCAATCCATTCTAATTTGGAAGACACTTTAATCCTTAAATCAAGTATACCAATACCTCTTGCATATCGTTTTATGTTACTTATTTTTAGAGTTGTTACCATAAATTTTAGCTATCTTGATGTTCTATTTGATTGTTTTGTAGGGCCTCCATGCTTTGGTTTATGACATCAATATGCCAAATGAGAGCACGGAATGGATTGATCTCAAACAGGTATTCTTGTTTGTTTTTGTTAATAAATTTTGTTTTTCAGTCCTCCAAGTAATGTTTCCCTATGTAAATCTGAATTTGGATTGTTCTCTATGGTCTCTAAATTAAATTTAGCTTTTTAGTTATTATCATTTACGTTTCGGAGATGCCTGATCTTTGACCAGTCTTCAAACTATTTGATGAACCATGAATTATTGTTGTTTTAGGTTTGTTATGTCTTTCCTTATAATTTGGAATCTACGGTGATTTTTTTTCCTTATTCGGTACTTATTGGTGTAAAAAATTCTGAATTAGGTCAATATTCTAGGACTAGTCCAGGTATAAATGAGGCCTAGTTTTGTGACATATTTTTGACGTATCTGGATCTTCCTCCTTACTCTTGACTCCCCCCCGCCAACCCTCAACACATATTGTGGTAAAAATAAAACAATAATAATAAAAAAAAGAATGAAATGAGAAAAAGTAATAATGAAAAAGAAAGAATTTTGTTTTCCAATTGATAGCTGTGGGGATGATACGATGCCCTCAGTGGCAGCTCTCTTCAACTCTGCTTTCATCCTTGTGTACGTGATTGGATGAAATAGGGATCTAATTAATATAGGAAGCACCGAATAGGTCAACTAGCAAGGTTTTTGGTCGATGCCGTAATAAACTGTAATCATGCCATGATCGGAGATATCCTTCGTTGAGCCCAACTCTTTGTTTTATCCTTACAACACTGATTTTAAGAATGAATGACAACTTTTCTCCTACTTACTACCCAACCTGAGAGTAGGCAGCTAATGCTTCCCATTCAGTGAATGGGGTTCAAAAATATGAGCTAAAGAGATATGGATATATCCATTTCATGTTAAAACAGATTCCTTATTTATTTTTTCATCTAGTGAGTGTGGTTATCCCCCCTTTTTATTTCCGATCTCCCGTTCCTGTTTCAAAGAGTTAAGATTATTGATCCTCTTTTTCAAATATATTCATGCTAGTCCTTTTCTTCTATATGCCTAAACTTCAGTTCTTTGCACAAGGAAATGAGAATGCTTTTGAGAATTCTATTAGGTGAAGAAGTGAAAATCTGTCTAACTTTTTAGATTGTAAAGGTTTGAATCTCATCTGGGTAAATTTTATTTATAAATGCTCATTGATTGTGTATGTGTTCCTCATCTCATTGAAAACCTATGTCGAATTTCAAGCATGGTAGCCTGGAAGCTTTGATTTCTCATTTTTATAATGATGTTCGGAAGATTATTTTGATAGTTGATAAATTCCAAAATTTACAGATTTCCCCTGAAAACATCCGGTGGATAGGTGATGATCCAGGAATTTCTCAGCGAACTGGTAATACTGGACAAGGGCTTGGAGGAAACCCTCCTCCTGCTATTAGAGTTCGTGCATCCTTGAGGGATCATCCAGAAAATGAAGTTAGGCCATCACAGAATGGTGTTGTAAAAAAGGTTTGGGATGAGATTGAAATACTTCACACAGACACACTCATAGAGAAGGTAGTAAATTATTGTGATGCCCTTGATGCATGATGCAGTGACAAATATGTGTGTATTTCTTTTTCCTTACCTCTAATCTTTGCCAGGTGGAAAAGGTGGTCAGTGCTAGTCATCCTGATCTTGTTGAGCTTTCAAAGGCTAAGAAAATGCTAAAGGTCTACACAAGCATGAACCTTAAGTTTCCCCAATTGCACTGTTGGTGATTTGACATTCACAAGTACTTGTTATTGTTGCAGGAACATGAACAAACATTAATTGATGTGATTGCAAAGCTCTCTGATGCATGTGATAGTGGAAGTGGTAAGAGAGATTGTTTCTTATATTGTATTCTTCTACATTACCTTATTGCATATTTGAGGATTGTTGACGTGCAAAAGTTTCCTGAATTTGGTGATACAGAAAAGAGTGTTCATGATGGGGGAACGATCTTCTTCTTAAAACTTTAAAAATCTGCATTTCTGTGAATGGGTGTTTTTTTTCTCTCCAATTGGTTTTTATCTTCTTTTTCTCCTGAAGACTAGTCCTTTTCCAGGAGATCAAAGAAATTTAGTGGCTAATTTTTACTCCTTTAAAACATAGATAGAGAGGTGTTCGTGGGCATAATAGAGCAGTATTAGAAGACTATTTTGGTCTGATGAGTATAAACAGTTCGATGTGAGCTTAGGGAGATTGGTGTTAGGATGCATTATTATGCACAAATTTTCTCAAAAACAATGTGAGTTGATTTTGAGTGAAATGTTAGTAAACTCAGCCTGCTATGTATTCTTTTGTCTACCTCTCTCAAGGGGGGAAACTGGTCAGATTTTATCCTATTTCAGTTTATGTGGTTATAGCATACTTCATTCCATCTTTGCAATCAGATGTGGAGCAGCAATACTTACATAGGCAGTCAGCAGGTGGGGAACATGGCAAAAATGGTGGTTCTCACAGTGCAGCTGGAGTTAGAGCTGGAAGAGGTGGCAGTTATAATGTGACTGGAGAGGTGACACCATATGCTGGCAATCAAGATGATGATGTTGTTATTGTTTGACTTGGTTCTTCGATTGGGGGAATCTTTAATTGTGAAACCTTTGTTTAAATATGTAGGCTTTTTGAATTTCAGTGTATAAAATTGTTAGGCAGCATTAACATAGTTGGTTGGGATATTGACAGTGTAAAAAATTTCCCATTGTTAGTGTAACTAGCAAACTTCCTAAATTTCTGCATCTTGAAAGGCCTGCAGAATTACTCACCCAAAAAAATACTCCCGCTTTTCATTGTTATTTAAAGGGGCAGCAACTATTTATTTCAAAATCTTTGTCATTTAGGGATTTTAAGATAAGAAGGGTAAGAAAATTTTTACCTTTAATAGTAGAATGTTTTTAATTACATTTTATTATGTGCTCTTTCCTATTTTAAAAGTCTTTGTTTTATATCAGAAACTGCAGAGCTGCAACCGTTTGTGTAAACAAAATTTCATGCATTTTGATGATTAACCACGGAAAACATGACAATCTATTCAACGGAAGCAAAACAAGAAGTTATTAACGGAAACATTTGCTTCAAGGCTTAGTTACAGCTTTGAATATAAGAACAATCATGGTAGCTCGGGAGTAAGTTTGTCTTCCCAAATACAACATGGTAACACTATTTACCAAAGTACCATCACTCACACCTTCATCAGAGTGATGCAATGAACTTCACAATAAGATCTACCATCTGGGTATCAAATGTAGGACCCTCCATCTGGAAATGGCCAGCTCCCTTAATTAAATGAGTTTCATTCCGGCCTGCAGCAGTTTTCAACTTGTTCTCCAATTGTTTGACACTGGTGAAACCATCTTCAGTACCCATTACAAAAAGTTTGGGTTTTGATGACTGTAATATAGCTTTGTTGTGTCCTCCAAACAGAATTGAAGCAGTCAAGCCAAATGGATAGCCCAAGCTCACATATCCTGTGACTTCCTTTATCTGATCAACAGCAGAGCCAGCAATGGCTGCACCTGCGACAAGGAGCCAGCCAATACAGCAACATATATGAGTATTGGAAATCACTGGAATCAAGGATTTTAATCATGAACCCTACCAAGAAGCTATTAGCCAGCGAGAATCAAGTTGACCAACTAATTCGAAGACTACAGTGTTTGAATTACTTCTTTTCTATTAGCCAGAAAAGAAGTAATTTTTAGAACAAACGATGCACAAACAATATATATTTTTGATCTATAACAATGTTATGTAGTGTGAAATTATGAAAATGGAAGCTGTGACCGATGCCAATGATAAATTTGGCTAGGTGGGCAAGTGGAAATGGTCAGTCTTCACGAATGTAATTAGCCAATTACCATTATGTCAGTACTAAGAAGTGGTATGCAGGCAGGAACCGCATTAGACAGCATATGTTGACTTAAAATTCCAAACTTCTCTTCTTTCATCTTTATCGATTGGAATAGGAAGGGGAAGGGGAAGGGAAAGAAGCTTCAACCAGCTGATAAATGGGCTTTACCAAAACAATTGATCAATATTCAATTCAGCAGCAATCAGACTGCATACTAGGTATCATAAACAGTCTTTTCAGTTTCCACTTTCCAGACTAAACACGTCAAGCAGCACAAGACATGGCAGTGCCAAATTCTGTCAAGACTCAAGACCAATTATGTACTGAAAATTCAAACCAATTATCTGTGAATTTTGGGCATATAATATCTAGCATCAATTTAAAATTCACAACAAGAGCTAAAAAAACATCAGGATAAAGATTTTATTGCAATTGATAGTTGGAGTAAACAGTTCCTCTATTCACGTGTTGCTAGCATTAGAGGTGGTGATAGCCAAAGAGTTCTCATGAATTTGTTTCAAAAGTTTCAGTCTTGGAATACTGATCAAGGAATTAAACTTATATAAGCATTAACCAACAATGAGAAACATTGCCAAAATCGGTTCTTTAAATCTTCTTCACAAACAATTAGACAAAAAAAAATCGATTCTTTAAATCTTCACCACAAACAATGAAACAACTTTTGATAAGAGAATCATAGAGCAATCAGAAACTGAGCTCAATGATTTTAAAACCTCGACAATACATTCGTAGATAAAGACGGAGGGGATTTCCGGGAGGAGGACGGAAAATCGGAAACTAATAGTGGTGTTTATATGCCTACCTGCTGAAGAACCCACGAGGAGGATGCCATTAGCAGACAAATTCTGGGTGGCCCACTGGCAAACAGAGACTACGTCGTTGACTTCGGAGGATCCGGTGAGAGATGGACGCCCGGTGGATCTACCAGCACCCCTCGTATCGAAAGTGACAGCTGTAAAGCCCCGATTGGCCAGCCCTCTTGCCATGCCCTTGGTGAGGCCCTGGCAGCCGCCAAGAACGGAGTAAGGGTGCACCAGCACAATCACCAGATTGCCTCCACTGTCAGTCGCATTTGGTGCCGAAGGCTTGAAAATTCGGGCGTCAAGCTTGATGCCATCAGAGGTCTCAATGGAACAAAACTCTGTGGTGCTACTACTTGCTGAGGGATCACTCATCTTCAGAGATAAATCTTGGTGGGCATAGATTTGGATAGAAGTTTGGGATACAAATTTCAAGTGTGCATTGTATTCTGGGCTAGAAGTCAATAGTTGGAAAGACCTTTCTTGGATAGCTTGATTTGCTGAAATTAGGGACAAAGATCAAAGTTCAAAAGGATGCCTTTGCAAAAGCATACATATATAGAATCGAAGGCCAGAGTTTTCACTGAACAACAGTAAATTTTATGGGCCAAGATGGTAAATTGAAGTCCATTTTTTTCTTTTGAGTAAGCCAATTTAATCAACCAACCAACGGTTCAGCAGTGTCTCCTTCAATGCTTGATGTAACAACCTCGACGGTTCCTTACTTTCACTTCCATATATATAGCTCAAGAACAAAAGAGATAGAGAAAGACAGAAAGCAAAACAGCCTGAAGCAACCTTCTGATGAAATCCATTGATATTCATCATCTCTCTTTCTTTTGTTTGTTACAATGCTATAGCCTAATACCAATCTATGAGCAGCAGAATATACCAGAAAAAATTATGAATCTTTACAAAACAAATAACCAAAAAGCTTTATTTCGGACAAATATGGCCATATTTATAAGATAAAGTTCAACCGAGTAATAATTTGAATTCAAACATATGCACACGCTATTTCCTCTTATAAGGAATTCATTCTATCACACTTAAATTTTTAGGCCTAGAAGACATAACTAATAACCTCAATTTAAAGGTTGATAAAATACAAACTTAAACTAATCAAAATGTCAACTTCTCAGGCGCCATTAGCACCCTTCAAAGCCTTCTTCAACTCCTCACTTGCATCCGCCTCCATTCCCTTCCCACCTGTTTCTGATGATCTTCTGCCACTACCGGAGTACTTGTGCCCGTTTTCTTTATACTTACCAGAGTCAATAGTCCCTCCACCACCGGCACCGGCACCGGCACTCAGGTAGAATTTTCCGGCTGCAAATTCAGACCTCATATCATCTAAAGCTCTCCTTAGTAATCCATTCTCAGCTTGAATAATCTCAAGTTGTTTCTTCACATTCAAACAGACCTCTGCCATGTCAGAACTCCCCGCATGCATTCCCGATCCCATTTTAGAGTCTTTACTAGTATTCTTGTCCTTTGCCACGTGTTCGATTGAGATCTTATCCATCAATAGCATCGGAAATCTTCGAAACGAAATCCCTGACGTCCTTTCGTTCTTCCCTACTATCACAGTATCCTCCGCCCCATCCGCCGCCTCTGCAGGAGGAAACCTAAGTCCCCAACGGAAATTCACCACCCCACGGTTCTTCAACGGCAAAACCGTTCTAGCGTTTATCTTTGTTCCGGATAAGATGCTTTCCATCACGCCTGTTGCAGCAGCTGCAGCCGCCGCTGATTCCACCGGCAAAACACTGATTTTTCCAGCTCCGGGAAACAGACCGCTCTCTTCAAAATATCTAGTCTTCGAGACCGGAACCTCATCAGCAGAAACGGAGCCATTCAATTTGGGATCCACTTTCTTAGCTAAGACCGTAGAGCAATGGGATTTTTTAATTGCAAAGTCGCCAATTTTGGGTTTGAAGTGGATGAAGAAAGTGGGATTTTGGTTGCCAACAAAATTGAATTCCGCGCTCATTGCAAAAGGGCTTGAAGTCGGAGACCCAAAGTGCCCAATACCAGTTTTGCAAATAAAGCTGAAAGGATTTTGAGTATCATTCGGACGATAAGCAATCTTGAAGGTCGGACCGGAATCAAAGAAAGTGCTGAGATTCAATGAAAGCTCTTTGTATTCACCGGCGACTACCCCTGATTGAAATGGAAAACTCAAGATGTTTAGTGGTATTTTGGCTCTCAGTAAAGGGTTCTCTTCCCCCCGAAATTTGATCGATGCTTTCATCTTTTTCTTGGAAAAGAAATAGATGATCTTTGAATATGGATTGGAGTGAAAATTAGTGATTGCTCTGGGGGAACAAAGCAGCAAATCCGCGAGAAGGAAGCAGCTTGATTTATAGGGCTGATTTTGGGAATCATATAATTGGGCTGGGTAGGACAGACTACAGAGATTCGGGGAGAGGGTTAGCTGTAACATGAAATTGGCAGTCTGATTTGAATTTGGATTTTGGATTTTGGATTTTGGATTATTCGTTATTGGCGAATTGGTATTTTTGGAGGCTGTTTTAAAGAGTTTTGAATTTCAAATTTTGTTTGGTTGAATTTTGCTGTTAATTGGAGCCTTGCAATAGCATCGGCATCTTTCTTTCTTTATTTCTTCATAATGGAATTATTTTTGTGTAGCTAACTAGTAATTTAATTATTCATTCTCACACCAGTAAAAAATTTACCTATGCCTTAAAATATTAAATCGTTTATGGTTTAATTTATTTTTTATTATTTAATTAATAAAAATATATCTTTAAAAATAAATAAAAGATTAATTTTTTTATACTAGATAGTATTATACCCAAAAAGGTATTTGAAGATTCCAAGTCATTGTGAGATGTCTCTTTAAGGGGGGAAAAAGGATTATCTATTTAGCAAAATAATTGTCAATGAAATAGAGCAATCATGATTCTACTTTAATTATCTTATTATAAGGGTTGTTTTGATTGTAGTGCAGGAATCTCGGAGGATACTTTGAAGAAAAATAGTAAGAACACACTAGATTTATTTTCAAATAGTAAAACAATATTATTTATTATTGAGAGTTTATTGGTTGAAATCATGGTGATTATATAAATCATTAAAGACCTATATGTCCTTTTTAAAAATAGTTCATTCCATTTCAAATCATAGCCCCCTTTTAATATAACATAATTGAGAAAAATGAACATTAAATTCTAACAGCATTAATCAACAACGATGATACTAACAACAATAATAATAATAGCTGTGACATTTATTTCAATAAATGCAAACACTAATAGCTTAATTATTTTATATTTATTATATGTAATTATAATTATCGAGAGAAAACAAAAAGAGAAAGAAAATTAACACGTAAGATTTGTGGTCATGCCTTCTAAATCACATTGTTTACAGGAAAATATTAATATTAGATAACAATTGACCTTATTTATTTACTTTCATTGATTACCATATATCATAATTGAGAATGTTAATTTAACTAGTATTAAATATTTATGAATAATAATAAATGTTTTAAATATTATTAAACGATCGTATTACAAATAATAGTAAATCATTGTAATGTACTCCAAATATTTCAATGATGACTTTCATATTCTACTCATTCATAACTTATATATATGTTTTATTTGTTTGACTATATTGGTTTAACATGGGATTTCCGAACACATTTTAGCGAATTATCACAGTGATAAAATATAATATTAATGATGCCCTTTCTATTTTAAGCAGAAAATCCTATGATTATTTTTGAAAAATCCTATCAAAATATCAAATCAAAAAATATTTGGGAATGAAAAGATTAAAAAAAATAAAAACAAAGTTAAGGATCAAAGTTTCTAAAAGGTGAAAAGTTAAATCATAAATATACAATAACTCTAAATCATAAAAAACGATTTAAATGTTGTTAATCACTTATTTTACAAATAATAATATTAGACAACTACAATGAATATTTCAATTGAAGCACACACAAAAAAATTTATTGATGACTCTCTATATTCAACTAATTTTGTATCTTATCTTATTAGATAACTCTTAATTGATCATAACTTACTCAACACACAACAATTTGTAATTAACAAATCTCTATCGAAAGGTTATCAATCCCCCTAACACGTACTCTTGTGATTACAAGATTCGTGAAAGATTAATAAAAACTTAAACATTATTTTAATAATTTATGAAATATTATATTCATTAAAATATAAATAGTTTTGTTTTAATTTAATAATTTTGAAATATAATAATCATTGAATATAATAAAGATCGTTTTCTATTAATATCAATAGTTTTTCATAAATTACCTGACATGTTTTAAAATGTGAGAATTAAAATTCGTGAGTATTGATGGATTTTGAGGCATGTACTCTAAATAGGTATAATAACTTATATTGTTGTGTTTAAGTTCAACAGTTTATATAGAGGTTGGCTTCATTTTAGGATATAGTTAAAAAAAATCAGTTTTTTTTTTTTTATAATTTTTTTTAACAAAGAAAACATAGTTTATTAACTATGAAAGAGGATGTTTATCGAACATATATAATTTTTTTCTATAACAGTTAAATTAATAGATATTTTTTTATTTTAATAAAATATCAAAGTTTGTGCTTTTTAAATATAAAAGTTATAATCATATTAAACATTATATTCAATGCATTTGGATGATTATTATTTTTTTGTTGCATTAATATATATAGTTGATAGATACGAATAATTTTGTATAATTATTTGAATCATATTATTATACTAGTTTATATTAAATAATATTTATTTTTCATTATTGAATTATATAATTCAAAAATCTAGTTATTCTTAATATGTTTTTGGTTGAAACATTTTATTCATAATATTTCGGGCCTAAACTTATTTTGAACTTAAGAAAGCGATGGTATTTGAATTTGATTTATCTTCATAATAACTCGGGCTTACACGAGCCCATTTTTTCTTTCCGGGGCCGTGTTTATGGAGCGGGTTGATTATTAGTATTATTCTTAATAAAATACGCCCCCGGATCGGTAAGTGGAAACGCAAGGGCGTAGGTTGGGAGTTGCACACAATTTCCTAATTTACTCACCATACCTTTCCCCTGATTACTAAATCTTGACCGTTAGATTATACCATGAGCCCTTAAATCACAATCGTCAAAACTCGACCATCATCATATTCATCACCATCACCGTCCTAACGGCAGACTACACTCTCCCAAACCAAAAGCATTAAAAATTATTTAGGAAAAAACCCACAAGGTATATATTTTTATTTTTCGAAATACTTTTTTTTTCTTCTTTTTCTCCTCTCTGTCTCTCTTTCCATGTATATTAATCGGATCTGAGGCCGAGTCTCGTCGGAAGTCATCGGCGCTTAAACCCGGGCTCTTCTCTCTGAAAACCCTTAAACACCCTCGGCGAGTTTTTCAAGAGAAGAACTTTTAAAAACCCCGGCGTGTATATATTAATAATATATATACATATCTGTATTTCTATGTAGATCTCTCCCCGTTTAGATTTTTCTCCATATTTATACCAATTTATATCGTCTGCATTGAGAGACTTCTCCTGGTTTTTGCTTCGCTTCGTCTGTTTCAACGACGTGAGGCGGCGGCGGCGACCACAGAGAACGGATAATTTCAGCGGGAATACTAAGACTGTTTTAGTTGGTAAGTTTTGTAATTCCTGATTCCTGTTCTCTCTACGCATGTGAAGATTTACAAGTGTTTGTTTTGATTTTACTCCCGTGTTATTTAATAAAGGTGGAGGCTTGGGTTCTGAGTTGTTATCTTGCTGAGCAACATGCACGTTATTTATTTATTTTTGTTTTCTCAACGGTTTTATGTTTGAGGTTTTCCTTTTCTTTTTCGTTTCCATTGGATAAAGTTTATTGGGGTGTACTCTGTGACACTGTAGAAAAAGTTGCGTGTTTCTGGGGTAAATGTGACTAGTTGTATATGCCTGACGGGCAACATTACTTGCATATGCATTGTCCTTTTGGGTCTTCTCATTTATAGCTTGAATGTGTATTTATTTGTCTCAGTTGGAATCAACTCATTCTTTGCAGGGGTTTAATGGAATAGTGGGTTGGAGTTGACAATCTATCATGTTCACTTATGGAATATTTTTATTTGGGTGTTGGGGATGGCAGTTAGGAGTGGAGGAAGTGAAAGATCATAAAAATGAATTACCTGTCTATTTCATCATGTTAACTGGTCATTTTTACTAAGTTTGTTTTGGTCAGGAAGATTACTCTGTTTTAGTCTTTAGATAGATTTCTATTGGTTATGATGAACTTGCTTGCTTAATCATGAGGCTTTCCCTTCCTGTTTAAAAGTTTCTACTGAAAGCTTCTAGAGACCAGAGTGGAGTTGAAAGGTTCTATTAAACTTTGCACTTCCATGAAATTTGAATACTATAGTTGAAGATTCATTATGTTTTGGGGGTTCTTGAGTTTGGTGGAGTTACTGGAGTATATTTGAGTTCTTAGCTCAATCCTTATTACTATATGTTGGGTGGAGTACTCTATGACCAGGTTTGCTATTTGCTCTTGAGTGATAAGTAAGAAATTGGTTCGGAATGCAAAGGCACCTCCTTTGTGTCCAATGGATTTCTCCCAATATACCTTAAACAGAAGAAGGTACTGGGAGCTATTTATGGGATTAATGAGTTTAAATTAGACAATTATTGTTTCGGGCCCTTCCTCTTTTTCTTTTGCCTTTTTCTTGTATTGTCTATTTCCAAGAACAAATAAATGTAGTTAGCTGGCTATCATGCGTACAGATTTTTATTGCATATAAAGTAGGTTGACAGCTGATATCCTATGACTTCATTGTGTTCTACAAATTGGGGTTCGTATTTCATACCAAGTGATCATTACTTTCTGTTCTGTTTTTGAGATTTGAATATTACATGAAAGAAGCTTCTGAATATTTGAAGTTGATTTGTTTCAATTCTTGTTCTAATTACTCAAAAAACTTCTTTGGAGAAATGGCCATTAATTCCATGGACCTCATAAATAAGATCGAATGATAAGTTTAACAGATGAAGGAAGTGAAATAAGAAGATATTCATGGCTCTCAAGGTTCACTGCCAGTTTTCATTTGGAGATTTATTGAATAATAGTTAGATAGTGACGAATTGAAGGGAACGTAAGTGTACGTTACTAATTTACTTTGTATTAAATTCAATATCAATTAATAAATATTGAGCACATTCTATTAATAAATTGCAATTTCTGCTTGGTAATGTGATGTACATCGCATAGCAATATTGTTTTCACATGTGAAAGATGCTCTTAATTTGAAATGAAATGTTGTAGTTTATAATTACACATATTTAGGTACTTTGAGGATAAAGTGGCTAATACATAGAGTTTGATACTTAATATGGTGCAATGACTTTTCAAGTTCCACGTCCACACTGCTCAAGGAAACAGGGAAAGTGTTGCATCTCTAACCTTTTTTAGGCTGGTGAAATTGTTTCGAGATCTAGTTCTTTGTTGTCCTTGGACTGCTTTTAAGAAATTTGCTAGGTCTGTAGTTTCTATAAACTGGTTATGTTTTTCCTGTGTTGTTAAAGTTTTGGGGTAATCCTTTTGTTCTGTTCTTGCACTAAAATTACTCCATAATTGCTTAAGTGCAAATTTGAATCTAAGATCTCCCAAATGCTCTAAAATGGTGATATATCCCCTTTTGAGTCAAAGGTCTTCTTGCTGATAGCCATAAATTAAATTTGGTTTCTTGGGTTTGTGATCTGTTTGTCAATATTGTTGCTCTAGATGAAGATGAAAAAATGCCAAAACAACTAGACAGGGAAGATGTTTGTTCTCTTCTTGACCTAGAACTTGTTCTAGAATGAAATTGTTTGGTAGAATACTTCTCTGTTGCTAAACTGTTAGCATACCATAATTGAGTTGCCAAATGATCCATCATTAAAATCAATTTACGGTTTTTTGGGGAAGGGTCAGAAGAACTACCACCAATAGAGTCAAAGCATTAGAAGTTAGGAGCTTTTTTGGATGACAAAGGATGGGCCCTAAAATCATACTCGGGATTTCTATTTCTTCCTTGTTTTTGGTGTTCTGCTGTCTTGGTGATTCTTCATATTCTCTATGTATATTGATTTTTGTCTAGATAAATTTATCTTTTGAGGGTTGTTTTTCTTGTATTTTCCTAGGGTGCAACCTTCAAGTATGGCATAAGGTAGTCTTCGTTAGAAGACCATGGCCTCTAAAGGTCCCAGGTCAAAGCTGGACCATGAGACAAGGGCCAGGCGGCAGAAGGTAACCATTATGTTTGCCATTTCAGATTCTTATGTTTCTTTTGCATATACTTTCTATGTTGAGCATTGTGTATACATTTGGTTTTGGCTCCAATGTCTGCACATCCGTTGCTTTTTTCTGTAAAACTTGAGACTTGGTGCTTGTATTCTAAAGGGCTGCTACAGGAAAATACTTAAATAATCTCTTTGGGCTTGGCCACAAGTGGCAAAGTGGGATAGTGAGTTATTTCAGCTTGCTTGGAGAAGTTATCTGAACTGCAATTGTGTTCAACTTGAATTAGTATGGTTTATCCAAGTGATGTTTGAATGCACCCTTTCTAATCAAAGACCATAATATAGTAGCACATCAATATATTATCAATCATATTGCTGACCATTTTTAAAAAGATGGAAGAAAGAAGCTAATTCGAGCTGATTGACATGGTATAAATTGTAGTAAACTAACTTTTTCCTTCATCAAATCTTGATTTATTGTCTGTAGTTTAGAACTGAAATTATCTACTGCATGCCATGTGAGACATCAATTTAATTTGCAGGCACTTGAAGCTCCTAAGGAGCCTCGGCGCCCGAAAACACACTGGGATCATGTTCTGGAAGAGATGATTTGGTTATCAAAGGTAAAAAAGTTTATTCTATCTACCCTTACTTGATTGGTCGTATTATTATAGTTTGACAAATGTTTTGAAATGTTTCCTTTTGCATACTAACAAACATTCCTCAGGACTTCGAGTCAGAGAGAAAATGGAAATTGGCACTGGCAAAGAAGGTTGCCTTGAGAGCCAGCAAGGGTATGTTGGATCAGGCAACAAAGGGAGAGAAGAGAGTAAAGGTTCTGCTCTTATTTATTTTCCTGAATGTTTCTTTAGCCTTGCTCCATGGGATCAAAACATGATTGAACTTGTTACAGTTGAATTGATGACGCACATCTCTCTTTTTGTGTGTTAGAGCTTATCATGTACTTTTACATTTATACACAGGAAGAAGAGCAGCGATTGAGAAAAGTTGCACTCAATATCTCCAAGGATGTCAAGAAATTCTGGATGAAAGTAGAGAAGCTGGTAAGCCTCGCTGTGGACAAATTCTTTAGTGAGCATTTTCTTATTCTCTCTACCTTGAGAATGAAATATTATGCACTGTTGCTTGTGAAGGTTCTTTACAAGCATCAGCTGGAGCTTGATGAGAAAAAGAAAAAAGCATTGGATAAACAGCTTGAGTTTCTCCTTGGTCAAACTGAAAGGTAAAGTGATGTTTCATGCATTTCGTAAATAGGAATCAGAAGCAAAATAGGGTGTGTTGTCCAGGTTAATTGAAAAAGCAAATTCATGTTACTGGAACATTACCAGGTACTCTACAATGCTGGCAGAGAATCTTGTGAGCTCACCAGGTCCTTGCAAGTTATTGAAGTCGAGTTCGCCTCAAGAACCACTAAGAATTCAGGACAAAGAAGGTGAAGATGACAAAACTACTGCAGAAAATATTGGTAAGGCTACACCTTTTTTTTTTAGCTGGTTTAGCTTATTTGGATCCTTGGGCTTGTTTTCTTATTCAAGCTTACATTGGTAGAATCTCAGTCAAATGCAGCTGATGTCGATGAAGATTATGACGTGGAATCTACAGATGAATCAGTAAGTCATCAATACTTCTGCTGGTTGCTTGCTTTATCACAGTTTTTGTTATGAATGGCTTCGTGTTAACAGTTCCATAACTGTCATCTTTTTGGTTCACTTTTCTCTACTCCCCTTGATTCTTTGTGAAATGATGGATTCGATTTCTACCGATGCTATAACTTTGGAAGTGATTTTTGAAAGGTTTTGTTGCTCTTCCATTGTTAAAGACATGTAATTGTTTCTATTTTCAAGGGTTAGTTATGATGTAATCTGTCATAGGTATACTTTTACAAGTTTTCTTTTGACTCAAAACTTGTGGGGATTCTTGTCCAAATGTTACTTGTGGGGATTCTTGTCCAAATATTCTTTCTGGATATTTTAATTGTTTTTATGTTGAAAAGGTTTTGGCTGGCCCATTTTTATGCTTCATTTCTTCCCTATTTTTCAGGGATGAAACAAGTTAAGTGTACGATATGAAGGTTATCACCATTCTAGATCATGTTGCTGCATAGTAGTGTGCTTTTCTGTAAATTCTGTTTACAAATTTCTTGTGCTGCTTTAGGAAGATGATGAGCATACAATTGAGGAAGATGAGGCCCACATAACCCAAGAAGAAAGGGATGAAGAATTAGCTGCTCTACAGGACGAAACTGATCTGCCTTTGGAAGAGCTTCTTAGACGTTATACTGACAGAGGTACTTCTTAGTTTGTCTTGTGATATATCCATTGGCACAGTTGGTGTCACTATGTAGATTATTGGGCAAAGAGGGCTAAGGTGTAGTTGAGCAAAGTTTTGTTTTAGAAGATAATACATTTTATCATATCCATATTATTAGTTTCAAGAAGCCTTTAAATTTTGCTGCTATGGAATATAATTGTTTTAAGTTCTCAGCCAGCAGAGAAAGTAGTTCAGAAGAGATTGCTGGTGTAGCTGGAGTAGATACTCCAATTGAAAATGGTTAGTATGTGAAGTAATTATCATCTGCTTTCCTGGTGACTCTATATTGATTTACACTATTATTCTTCCAGGCAAAGAGAATGGCATTGCTGCTATCTGTGCAAGTGATGGAGGCAGTTCACCAGCAACCCCTGGTCGTCGTTGTGTAAGTTGTATGTCTTTTTGGTTCCTCTAATGAATTGTGGAGCTGTCTTTATGCTCAGCTTAATATTCCTCTTTGCTCCCTTTTGCAGGTTGAGAGTAATGGCCTTTTATCAGTTTCAGATAATAATGTTTCTGATGTTGAGGAAAATCTGTCAAATAAATTGGAATTGCCGGATAAAAAGTGTTATTTTAATGATGAGCAGGTGTGAACTTTCACTGTTCTTAGTGGAACTAATGTTGAAATGTGTCTTTATTTATTGCTTTGCATAGAATGTCTTTTAAAAGTATTTTCATTTCTAACTTTCCTGTTTTATTTGTGTCTTTTTAATATTTGCAGAAGGATGAAGATTTTCACCTTTCAACCGGAGATGAAGAACACAACACCGTAAGGATTTTGTGATTATATTCTTCTTTCCTTTTCATTGGCTCTTATAGTTTGAGCATCTATTTTAGTATTTAGAGCTGTTTGTGATGAAATGTTGAGGAACTACCTTTTGTTCTGAGCATGGCAACTTTGGTACTGGCTAAGGTTTTTCTAGGAAAATTCACTATCCTTTAGGTTTTTGTGATGGTAAGTTGTAATTGGTTGGTTTTGCTTATCTCCTTGGTTATAATGTTAAAATTGGCTTGCACTCATTAATGCAATTTTCGTGGCAGCAACAAATTTTGTAATTGGTTGGTTTTGGATCTCCTGGGTAATAATCTTAAAATTGGCTGGCACATCATAAATGCAATTTTGGGGGCAGTAACAAATTAGTTTTCTTAAATGTTGTAGTCTCAGAATGCTTATCTGAATGTTAACAAAAGAGAAAGAAAAGAAAGAAGAGTAGTCCACTGAATTTAGTGTCCTCTGTGAGAAAGAAACTGTTCCTAGCTAGGTGAAGAAGAATCAATGCAAGCTACGACATTCCTGACTTTGTAATGTAATGGTGTTCTTAACATTCTCATAGCAGATTTTCCCTAGTCTAATCAGATTCATTTTCATAACATATGCTTGTTAGTATGTCATCAGTTTTTATCTCACAAATTATGTGGCTCTTCTTCAGACTATGCTACTGCATAAAGAGAGTGAAATTCCTATGGGAAAACTGCTTTCAAGGTATAAAAAGGTACGAGATGGGTAGCTGCTACTCCGTTTCCAGGAATTAAATTAATAATTTTTGACATATGTACTCCAATTTGGTCTTGTATTAGGACTCTAAGGGTGAGAAAGAACAGAATGATGGGCCGGATTCCATTTATGCTTCTGCTTCTGAGAATTTTTTGGAATCACCTGCTCTAAAGGACTATGAATTGAAGCAGCAGAATAATAAAGATGATGATTCTTGTGCTGCAAAGCCTGGTACATGCTCTCAATCTCAAGCAGAAGGGGGAAGTGAATATCAGGAAGATACTAGAGAAGATGGAGAAAGTGGAAGCAGAATTTTTGATGCAGCAGCTGCAGCAAGATCTGCACAGCCCACGGGAAACACATTCTTAACCACAAAAGTGAGAACAAAATTCCCTTTTCTTCTGAAGTATCCTCTCCGTGAGTATCAACATATTGGCTTGGACTGGCTTGTTACTATGTATGAGAAGAAGCTTAATGGGATTCTGGCTGATGAAATGGGCTTGGGCAAGACTATCATGACAATTGCTCTGCTCGCTCACCTAGCTTGTGAGAAGGGGATATGGGGTCCTCATCTCATTGTTGTTCCGACTAGTGTGATGCTCAACTGGGAAACTGAGTTTCTAAAGTGGTGTCCCGCTTTCAAAATATTGACTTATTTTGGAAGTGCAAAAGAGAGGAGAATAAAAAGGCAAGGGTGGTTAAAGCCAAACTCTTTTCATGTGTGCATAACAACTTATAGGCTTGTTATCCAGGATTCTAAAGTTTTTAAGCGTAAGAAGTGGAAATACTTGATTTTGGATGAAGCTCATTTGATAAAAAACTGGAAGTCACAAAGGTGGCAGACACTTTTGAATTTTAACTCGAAAAGACGAATTCTTTTAACTGGTACTCCTTTGCAGAATGATCTTATGGAACTCTGGTCTTTGATGCATTTCTTGATGCCACATATTTTCCATTCTCATCAAGAATTTAAGGATTGGTTTAGCAACCCTATATCTGGGATGGTTGAGGGACAAGAAAAGGTAAATAAAGAGGTGGTTGATCGCTTGCACAATGTACTGCGGCCTTTCATACTTCGTAGGCTGAAGAGGGATGTGGAGAAGCAGCTTCCTCGGAAACATGAACACGTCATCTACTGTAGACTTTCAAAGAGGCAGCGGAACTTGTATGAAGATTTCATTGCTAGCTCAGAGACACAAGCCACTTTAGCCAGTTCAAATTTTTTTGGAATGATAAGTGTCATAATGCAACTCCGTAAAGTCTGCAATCATCCTGATTTATTTGAAGGTCGTCCCATTGTCAGTTCTTTTGACATGAGTGGCGTTGAAATGCAATTGAGTTCATATGTTTGCTCAATGTTTTCAGCTGGTCCGTTCTCAACAGTTGACCTTAATGGTTTAGGGTTTCTGTTTACGCATCTAAATATGTGCATGGCATCTTGGGAGAGTGATGAAATTCAAGCCATAGAAACTCCTTCACTATTAATTGAGGGTAGAGCCAACCTAGCTGATGGAGCACATGGGCTTTCTTTCCAGCATAAGAATGATTTGCATGGCACAAACATTTTTGTGGAGATTCAAATGGCGCTTAAGAAGGAAAGGTGGAGAGAGGCAAAGGAGCGGGCCGCATCTATTGCTTGGTGGAATTCCGTGAGGTGCAAGAGGAAACCCATTTACTCAACAGGATTACGGGAGCTTGTCACTGTTAAACATCCTGTTTATGATATACATTATAAGAAGAATAATCCTCTATCTTTCTCATATTCCTCTAAGCTTGCAAACATCATATTAACCCCTGTTGAAAGATTTCAACAAATTGCTGATCAGGTGGAGAGTTTCATGTTTGCAATCCCTGCAGCACGTGCCCCATCCCCAGTTTGCTGGTGTAGCAAAGGCCGAACTGATGTATATATTGAGCCAGCTTACAAGGAAAAATGCTCTGAGCTTCTCTCTCCTTTTCTGACACCTTTTCGGCCTGCAATTGTTCGGAGGCAGGTCTATTTCCCTGATAGGCGACTAATACAGTTTGATTGTGGAAAGTTGCAAGAGCTGGCAGTTTTGCTTAGGAGATTAAAGTTAGAAGGTCACAGAGCATTAATATTTACCCAGATGACAAAGATGCTTGATGTTTTGGAGGCTTTTATCAATCTGTATGGTTATACTTACATGCGCCTTGATGGTTCCACTCAACCAGAGGATAGGCAAACACTAATGCAGCGTTTTAACACAAACCCAAAAATCTTTCTTTTCATTTTGTCAACTCGGAGTGGTGGTGTTGGCATCAACCTTGTTGGGGCAGATACTGTCATCTTTTATGACAGTGACTGGAATCCTGCTATGGATCAACAGGCCCAAGATCGGTGTCACAGGATAGGGCAAACACGTGAAGTACACATATATCGGCTAATCAGTGAGAGCACTATTGAAGAGAATATTCTGAAGAAGGCAAATCAGAAGCGTGCTCTTGATGATTTGGTTATACAAAGTGGAGGCTATAACACTGAGTTTTTCAAAAAGCTAGATCCAATGGAATTATTTTCAGGCCATCAAACCATTTCTGCAAATGACATGCAAATGGAGGAAAAGTGCAATGACACTGTTGAGATTCCTCTATCTAATGCAGATGTGGAGGCCGCTCTGAAGCATGCCGAGGATGAAGCGGACTACATGGCACTTAAGAAAGTTGAACAGGAAGAGGCTGTAGAAAATCAAGAGTTCACAGAAGAAGCCATTGGGAGATTGGAAGATGATGATCTTGTCAATGAGGAGGATATGAAGGCTGACGAGCCTACTGATAATGGCGGCTTGACTGCAACCTCAAATGGAAATAATGCTATCTTGACCATGGCAACAAATGATGGTAATGGTGCCCTGACTGTCACATCAAAAGCTTCTGAAAATATTGCTCTGACTGTGACATCAAATGCCGAAAATGGTGTCCTACCCACAACATCGAGTAAAGGTTGTGGTGCAATCCCAAATGTGCACGACACAATTGATTGTGAATCCCTCATTTTTGCTGGTAAAGATGATGAGTTTGACATGTTGGCTGATGTCAAAGAAATGGCTGCAGCAGCTGCTGCATCAGGGCAAACAATTTTGTCCTTCGAGAACCAGTTACGTCCAATTGACAGATATGCTATCCGTTTTCTGGAGTTATGGGACCCAATCATAGATAAGACTTCAGTCCATGCACAGGTACAGATTGAAGAGAAAGAATGGGAATTGGATCGCATTGAGAAGTTGAAGGAAGACTTGGAAGCTGATATAGATGATGATGATGAACCTCTGGTATATGAAAGTAAGTGTCTCCTAGCAAATTTTGCTATTTGCAGTTATTTTAATTTTGGCTTGGGATTCATAAAAAACTCCCTTCTCTGCTTTTTGGCAAGTTCTCATTTTTGGATTTAAGCATTATGAACGTAATCTTCTATGATACTATTTTGATGCCTGAGTTTACCTCTACTATTAGGGTGGGATGCTGATTTTGCTACTGAGGTGTACCGTCAACAAGTTGAGGCTTTGGCTCAACATCAAGTTAGTTCTGTCCCTAAATTTTCCTCCTAGAGCATCTTCTTCACATTGATATTTTATTTTCATGATCACCACTTTTCCCACCACGCTAATAAGGGAGGAAAAACACTTTAGATCTGAGAAAGTGTTGCAGAAATTAGTGAAACTCTACTTCTTGCATTCATGAAATATGTAGCTCAAATTTACTAACTAGATTTTCTGAAAATACTTGGTAGTTGGAGGAGGAACTGGAAGCTGAAGCTAGAGAGAAAGAACTTGCAGAATATGAAAATTCTGATCTTGCGAGGTATGTCTACTTTATAACCCGGGAAGGTGTTGTCTAATGAATATAATTGTATTTTCTTTGACTAGACTTGTTCTGCCATTCTTCTAAATCTTCTGATTGCATCTCCAGAATATAATGGTAGGGTGATGATGGATATTTCAAATTCCAGCAAGAATTAGACAATAAAAGTTACTTCCTATCCATTGTCTTGTCTACCATGTTGCTTTTGTCTTTTATCCTTGAATTAGTGTTACGAAAATGTCAGGGAAGATAATCATGAATCTTTATGCCATAGATATAAAGTGAAATTGCAGATTCTTTTCTAGTATGCATTTACTACAAGAGTCGTTTCCTTCCATATAAAGCCATTTTTGTTGCATGTATTCTTCATATTATTTTTTGCATCAAGGTAACCTCTTGCTGTTTAGGAATCATATGTCATCTGGTCGTAAGCCCAAGTCAAAGAAAAAGGTTAAGAAAGCCAAGTTCAAGTCTCTGAAGAAAGGAACATTAGCTTCTGGATTGAAGACCATGAAAGAAGAGTCACCAATGGAGTCAATGTCCATAGATGAAGAAATTGACTTTGATGAGGTGACAACTACATCAGATGGTCCATCTCCACGTCCATCAATGGAGAGGAAGCGCAAAAAAGCATCATACGGTGATGAAGACATTACAACAAAGAAATCCAAGAAGTTTAAGAGGGCTTCTGAAATTGTGCCTTTAGTTTTAGATACCAAGTTGGCAGACAATCAGCAGGATGGAGCTAAGTATTCGAGGCACTGTGACAGGAATTGCGTTGACTGTGAACTTAAGCCAGTCAGCAGAGGCAAGATGGGAGGGAGAATCTCAATCACATCCATTCCCGTGAAGCGAATATTTACTATAAAACCTGAGAAACTAAAAAAGAAAGGAAATATTTGGTCCAAAGACTGCTTTCCGTCTCCTGATTTTTGGTTGCCGCAGGAGGATGCCATCCTTTGTGCTGCTGTACATGAGTATGGGCCAAATTGGAGCTTGGTGAGTGAGATTCTTTACGGAATGACTACTGGTGGGGCTTACCGAGGCAGATACAGATATCCTGTTCATTGTTGTGAGCGGTTGAGAGATCTAATGCAAAGGCAGGTTTTGTCTAGCAATGATGCTGTAAATAATGATAAAGTCGGCAATACTGGCTCGGGGAAGGCTCTTCTAAAAGTTTCTGAGGTAAATCAGATTTTAACCTGCTTATCTCTTGGTAATGTAGAAAATAAAATAAAATAAGACACATAGGGAAGGAAATATTAAATTCATGATTTATGGATGGACAGTTTATTTTGAGTTCTTGATAGTGGTAAATGGCAATGAGTTAGCTGAACTATTATCTTCTCTTATGTCAGGACAATATCAAGATGTTGGTGGATATTACCTCTCAGCTGTCAGATCCTGAACCTCTTATTCAGAAGCATTTCTTTAACCTACTTTCTTCTGCCTGGAGGGTTTCAACCCGTGGTAGCCTCAGGGACAGGCTTCTGTTTCCTCAAAATGCCTTGTATTCTTCGAGGAGATTAATGAATTCAAAAGTGAATCACTTCTCTTGTCAGGTCCATACAGGACCATCAGAAAAGGGATCATTTGCTAATTTAAGCCTTGGCAGCAAGTTAGTAGCATCTGCCCTCTCTGATAATCATGGATCTCAGAAGGATAACAAGGTGCCAATATGCAGCCTGAGGGAGGAAGCTCCTGTAGTTCCAGAGAAGCTGGATGTTACTCTAGAATTTCAATCTGATCAATATGAGAATACAATGTCCATGCCATCTATCATAAATCTTTCAATATTTGGGCCTGATTCTCCACCGCTGTCTAATATGAGGATTCAAGAGGATGTCCAGTTAAGATCTTCCCGAATTTTGGCTGAAAATCGACTCAGGTATGACTGCTTGTTAGCAGCAGAGTTATGTATTTTGTGTTGATCTAGAGAGTTTATGCTGTGGTTGTGCACTTCTTATAATGATACCTACTGTTTGATTTGTGAACTAAGAATTTATTCTGCTATGATAATATCTCATGTGTAGTTCTTGGAACATAACCTTATTTCTCTCTCCTTTTCTAGAGATGCATCTAGAGTCTGTGAAGAAGATTGTTTGGGCTGGGCTTCACTAACTTTCTCACCTGGGGATGCCAAGTCTCGAAATCTGGTGAAGTCCCAGACTCTGGGAAAACATAAGCTATCAGCTTCTGATTCGGTTAAGCCTTCCAGAGCAAAATCAAGGAAGATCTCTGCAGAATCTAGTAATGTGCATAATAGTTCTATAGGTGCTCCAGAAGTCCAACCGCCGGTAACAGCATCAAGTGATTTCAGCATCAACCATGACGTGGTATCAGCAAGCATTCCTGGTACTGGGATTCATGAGCTAACCGGAATGTCTCTGTTTGACATTGATGGTGAATTTCCTAGAAGCTCAGACGTGGCTCCACATGAATATATCCCTGGCTTGATATCTGGATTAGATGATTATCTCACTCTTCCAGAGTTCACAGATGTTGGGTAAACTTGTCAAATCTGGAATCTTGAAGAGGATTGAATTCTCAAAGTGAAAAGCAGTCTCTGAAAACTGACAGCTATAAGATCATTGAGAATTTTTCCCAAGTCAATGAAAGTATCTCATACTTGAGGCTTGGGTATCATCATTTCGGTGCCCTCGGGGAGGAAGAAAGTAAATACAAGAAAAGATGAGCAACACCATGAGGATGCTTGTGAAAAAGGTTGAGGGATTCCCTGCCTGGCTGGGTCGTTTTCTGGCTGGTTAGAGAATGTTTTCACCATGTCATGGAGCAGCAAACACCCGATTGTGGGAGGACATAGGAGAAATTCGGCATGTAGTATACTCTAGATTTAGTGGCTAATTCCATTCTTTTTTGTATTGGGAAATTATGTGCTCCCTGGTTTTGGTAGGGGACTGACTGGGTGGAGAAAGGAGGGGTTTGTGGAGAAGCTCACTTGTAATTTGTGTTTGTAGGCACATTCCCATGCAACTATTTGATAGCTGAACAAAATGAAAAGCAAAATCAAATATATTTACTTATACTTACCTTTGCAAAGAGTCATTTAGCTGGAAGGTTAAAACTACTCATGTTTCTTATATGCTTTAGTTCTGCAGAAGGTGCATTTTGTTCTTGAAATGGTTTGATAAAATGTACCATTTAGAAAAATATTTTTTATGATTTAGTAGTCAATTTTTTTAATAAAATTAATTTATAAAAGAGTCGTGCATAGTTCAACTTATTAATGATATACTCTCTCAAAGGGTGCCTATTGGGTTATACGTCGTGGTACTTATTCTTAGATACCTTGCATCACCTCTTTCCAATGAAAATAAATGTTCCCTTAGTTTTCTCTCTCCTTCAAGCACAATTCATGAGCATCATTGGAGATGACTTTTGAGTTCTTTTATATATTTAATTAAATTATTGACAAATAAAACTCCTAAAATACATTATATTAATATAATCCTTAATTTTACAGGTCATTCAACTTTCTTATTTAATTAAGATTATTAAATTTATTTAATATAATATGTATTTTTAAATCAAACTCTTGAATTTCTCAAAAAACTATTAATTTTTTAATACTAAAATTTCTTAAAAGCAATCCTATCTGAAACTTTTGCCTTTATTATATATTTTATTAAAAACTCTCATAAAATAAATCATTAAATAATAAATAAATAAAATAAAATAGATCCATATAATAAGTCTTATTTTAAAATTACTCTACTTAAAAAAATAACCTTAAATAAAATAAAAAAATTTTTGTTTTAATTCCATATTTCTTTGTACAATAAAGAGACTCATATATAAAAAAAATTCTATTATCTTAATTTAATACAAGATATCAATATTAGTATATAAAATTTTAAATCTGTACATGATAATAAAAAATCTAATTATTTTATTAATTAAATTTGATTAAACATAACTTCTAGATTCAACATCCTCTCTTCCAATATTTTGAAAAATACTTTATTAATAATCATCATTACTAATGATAAAAACAAATTAATATCTACATATTAACAAAATCATAATGAGACCTTTTATCTAATTTTAACTAATTTAGAAAATTCAACATTTAATTTTGGAAATTCAAAAGTCTTTTTGTTTAAGTGACTAAATATATTAAATTTAAATGAAATATTTTCTAAATTTAGAGATTAATTAATGACTTTTTACCTCTCAACGGATTCGTGAATTTGCATTTCACAAAGCATAAATATTTCACTTCGAGTAAAACTGTAAAAAGGGAGGGAGAAAGGTGTAGAAAGCGCGCTCAACTTCAATTTTTCGGTCCGTCTCTAGAATTTTCAACCTTTCCTTTTGTCGCCTCTTTCAAATTTGGTATCTAAACGCTTGTAATGATAATCGCATCTACTTCTCGATACCATTTACTCAATTTCTGTATTCAAGACTGGACTCGATTTCCCTCCCCCCTTTTCTGATGTTTGCGGTAAGTTTTGATTGCGTGACGCTTCGATCTTACTTGGGTTTTGCCCCTTGCTCCATTATCTTCCAGATAAAATTGGGGAATCTTTTTCCTTTTTTTTTCTTTCTTGCTGTGAGTGAGTAAATAGAAGTAGTGATGAAGCGAACTGTGAAACGAGAACCGACTAGTAGAGGAACGGTGACTGTGAAACGAGAAGCGATTAGAAGAGGAACGGTGGAAGAGAACCATGGTCAGAACGCCGCGGCAGCAGGAAATAAGAATAATTGCCGCAGTGATGGTGGTGCTGGCCATGGAGAAGGTGAAGAAGATCTTGTGGGACGCAGGTTTCTTCGATCTCGGTATCACAATGTCAAGATTCGAATTTCTGGTAATTTATATCGTTTTATTTTGAAGTGTTCATAGTTGAAGTATTGACAGATTTTTCTAAAATAATGAACTTTTTCTTAAAAGGTAATTTTTTTGAGTCCATTGATTGTTCTGTTAACTAGAAATCCATTACTTTCCTGAAAATGCTTCCCTCTTTTGGTGTTGCGAGAAAGATTATTACTTTTCCTGTTTGGGTTATACACTCACAGGGTAATCTTGTATATAATTATTAGTAAAAGGTTTTATCTTTAACAAGAACAAATCAGCTTAGTGTTGATGTTGCTAAAGTTTTTATTCGTGCTGTTTCCTTTCTTTTCTCTCAACTCCCAAAAGAACGAAAAAGGAGTTGCTGGAAAATACATTATTGGTTGAAAGTAAAATGAGTTTATTGGAATATGATGCTTTTTTACGCATTGAGTTAATCATTCTTGTCTCGCAGATGAGAGAGATGATATAACAAAGGTTGATTCAGATAAGTTTAAGACAATAATAGAAGAAGTTGACAACTTACATCAGCTAGGTATGTCTAATGGTTTTATCTTCCTCATTTTACATTAATTACATGGTTTCAGGATTTTGTTCACGAACTGCTCTATTTCAAAGGGGAGATTTCGTTGAATTGCTTACTTTAGTTAAATAATACTTCTAAAAGGTTATTTCTTGGCTATACTCATAGGTGTAAATTTTTTTTTTGGAAACACAGTTAATAAACCTAGGGAGCAAGTGGCAGATGCAGAGGCCCTCTTGGACATCACAAACACATTGGTAACATCTGTCAAGACACACAGCAATGGAGGGCTAACTCCTTCAGATTTTATCAATTTTTTGGTCAGGAATTTTGGCCAGCAAGGAGGTGCAAGTACTAGTAGAGATGCAGGTAGAAACACCATGTGTTGGAAAGATATTGGCCTTGAAGTCTCTCATGTTTTCAGAAATGCACCTGGGTGCTCCACCATGTAACATCAATAGCATCTTTATGTTCGATTTTAGCATAGCAATCTTTCTTACTTTGAACTTTCAAATTCAAATCAGCACCACACTTATCTTTTTTGTTCAGGATTGGTCCTATGAATACTGAAATCAAGCTTCGTAAGCCTACTGTTCATAGAAAGCGCGTGAGACCAACAGAGCGCTCACAACCTGAAGAGGTAAAGGCTTGTTTTGGGTATATGTTAGCATGTTCTTCTGCAAAGCTGCTTGAGTGATGCTCTGGATCATTGTCAAATTTGACTTGTACTAATTAGCTAGGTGTTGAACTTGATTGTTGTGATTTACCAAAGTGGAAAGGGAAAAGTAAGCCAAGTAAAGGAAACAATTTTTTTTGTTAGAGATGGTGAAATAAGCTGCTTTTTCTAGTTACATTTGCTAAAAACAAATAGTGATGACATTAAGGAAATGGGATTGTGAGCCTTATGCTCTTGCCTCTTTTGATATGTTTGTTTTGCAGCTTGAACAAACTCAGGCTGAGGATAAAACAGACACTGACAAGAATATGGCGGTGATGTTTGATATTTTGAGGAAGAATAGAAAGATCAGGCTTGAGAGATTAATATTGAACAGAAACTCCTTTGCTCAGACCGTTGAAAATTTGTTTGCCCTATCATTCCTGGTCAAAGATGGAAGGGCTGAATTAACAGAAAATGACCAAGGGGATCATCTAGTTTGTAAGAACCGTCTAAAAGTTTTAAACTTCTCCTTACTGTTATCTTTTGCATTTCCCTAATTCAGGCTGTTATTCTTGTAGCACCAAGGAATGCTCCTGCTGCTTCTGCAGTTCTGTCTAAAGAGGTTTCTTACAGTCATTTCATGTTCAGATTTGACTACAGGGACTGGAAGGTATTAGAGATGTACTTTGCTGTTTGCTTTTATTTATCCTTTTTTAAAAATTTTACTACTAGAAATTTCCTTAAAGCTTTGCTAAGATTCTCTCTTGTCAATTGCAATATAGCATTACATAGCCAGACATACAGGAGTGGATCTAACAATGATGGGAGAAATGTGATGGAAATTTAATAAGTGATACATAGAATTTAAATCATTTCTTTCTCACCCGTAGTGCTGCAAACGGTTGGCAGCGTTTTTGAATTAAAGATTCCTAGATGGGGGGTAAATTGATTTTAAACATCCTAGTTTCTATTGATATGCTATTTTCTCTAGCTATATCTGCATTTGTTTTAGCTCATTTTCTAGGCATTTATCTTCAGAAATCTACCAGTAGTTTCTGACTAGTCAACATTCTACTTTCTGAACTTGCAGTTAATGATGACTCGTGTTGACGAGGGGGAGGAGCTGATGCCACATAGGAATATCATGATAATGCCAATCAGTTCTCAACCAGATCTTGCATCTCAAGGGGATGAAACAGCATTAGCAACAACTCCAATAAGGAAGTTATCAAGAAATCGAGGATTGGTTTTGCAGGAGCAGATAGTAGAAGACTCTCCTGAAAATGATGACTTGACATCAATTGCTGCAGCTAGGCAGAAGAGAAAGCGAAGGCTTGTTTAACTGACTAGAATAGTTTCAAGTTTGGGAAGTAGCAATGTGTGATTAAGGTTTTAATTTGTTCTCTTTTGATAATCTGGTTACTGGAAGCTTTTGGTTGGTAAAGAGTGGAGTTGTCAGTTTTGTTTTTGCTATACATCTATGCAATGCATTTGTGATAGCACGGCTCCTCAACGGGTAACATCTATCTATTTAGCTTGCTGCTTTCTTATGCGTCTGGCAAAGTAAATTCCCATAACCTCCTTTCCATGTGAATTTGGGTTTCCCATTCTTCTTAATCTTCAAAAGATGATCAATGGAAAGTCGATCATCTTGAACAAGAATAATGAAAAGATGTTACCAGATTAAAGTGCAAAATTCCTTCCAAGTTTAATAATCAAAATAGTGCAGTATTGCAATTTATGATAATCACTCTTGCGAAAATGATAAATAGTCTATCTTTGAGGGCCTCCCCATATATGGTAAGATTACAATGTAACATACAATATGAATCCTAGACTAGCAGGAAGCAAATCATCCTCAAATCAGAATGCAAAGCCTAGAGGGCCTATTCCCAAATAATGGCAAATATCTGGAGATCCTTATTCAATCAACCACCTGATTTACTCTATGAAGAATTGAATCTAGGCTTTATTGTCTTTTGGGATGTCAAGATCTTGAAATACTGGACTATCAACTCCCACGCCCATTGCATTAAGACCATTGTCGACATACACAACAGAACCAGTGACAGCCGAAGCCAATGGTGATGCCAGAAAAGCAGCTGCATTCCCAACTTCCTCTGTTCCACATGATGGATATATTAAGGCTTAGTACTCAGCAATGTAGTTTCATAAGGTAATACTGATGCATATATGTTTCTATGTTCAGTGCCGTTATGTCTAACTTTATGTTAAATTACTAAAGATAAGTTAAAATATAGGCTTGGGCCTAACTCAACCCCAAAAGCTAGCTCTAGGGGAGAGGATTACCCAAGGCCCTATATACTACAATTGGCCCTTATACAAACCCGACGTGGGATTCTCAACACTCCCCTTCACGCCCAGGGCCTCTCCCTCTGGAGCGTGAAATTCAACATGGGGGTCCAACATCGGCAAACAATCACACACAAACACAAACAAAATCGGGCTCTAATACCATATTAAAATATGGACTTGGGCCTAACTCAACCCCAAAAGCTAGCTCTAGGGGCGAGGATTACCCAAGGTCCTATATACTACAATTGGCCCTTATACAAACCCGATGTGGGGTTCTCAACAAGATCCATGATAGAAAGTGGAAGAGAACACTCACCAGCAGAAAGCTCTTTTTGCAGGGGTGCATTTTCCAAAGAATAATCAATCATCATATCAATGAAACCAATAGCTTTTGCAGCACGACTTCTTAAGGGACCTGCAAATTATGACAATATGGTACAGACACCCCATCAAGAATAAAGTTGAAATAACAAATCCTTCAATTCTAAATAACAGCATTTAGGTGATACCTGCCGATATTGTGTTGACTCTAATTCTGTTCTTCCTACCAGCTTCAAAAGCCAGCACCTTCAAAGAGAGAATGTGTTAAAACCATGATCACTGGCAGGTTAATAAATACTAACATTCATGAGTGGAAAAGCTAGTGCAGAGAACAGCTCACCCTTGTGTCACTCTCTAGAGCAGCCTTTGCTGAACTCATACCACCTCCATATCTGCATTAAATTAAGAATTAGTCCAACGACAGATGAAATCTCAAGACAGTCAATCTACAAAACATGTACCCTGGTATTATCCTTTCAGAAGCAATATATGTTAGAGAGATTGAAGAACCACCTGCAATTTAGAGATCAGTCCACATGTTAGACTAGTCCTTGCTTTTTTGCAATACAATACATTATTCCAATTTTTCGATTTTCCAACTATTAAAATGTTTGTTTATTTATTAATATTTTTTCAAAAAAAAAAAAAAAAAAAAGAGGAAGCTTACCAGGATTCATTATTGGAAGAAAATGCTTCAGTAAAGAAACATAAGAATAACTTGAAGCAGAAATGGCAGCAAGGTAGCCGTTTCTTGAGGTTTCCAACAAAGGTTTAGTAACCTGCATTATGAGTTTAAGATTTCCACCATTTTGGATATAATGAAGATCATCCATGCAAAGGGAAAAATTTGTAACATGAAAATACCTCAGGACCATTGGCAAGTGAATGCACAAGGATGTCAATTGTGCCAAAATCCTGTTTCACGGACTCAGCAACTTCCTAAAAGAAATTTCATATTGATAGTCAAGCAAATATATTGAATGCAGATTGCAATGCGTTGTAATGTCTATAACATCAATGTTACAGGTGTATCGACTCTGTTTCCACAAGCAACAGATCTTATTGAGCAAAAGGCACCTTGCCGTGTGCCCCATTCACCAGACACATTGAGAACATGACTTTCTAGGTTAACATCTGATGATAAATGGACGTTAGGAATGAAGATTGAATACAAAATTTTAGATTAGTTAGGACTCATGCACTGGTTCAAGTCTTGGATACTGTTAAGTTCAAGCACCATGACTACCACTGTTCTTTTTCCCTGAATTAGGACCTTAAAATTTGATTCAATATGACAAGATAAAAACAAACTGAGCAATCAGCCCAGTCTCCCTTGAAGTAAGTTCAACTAGGTATGTGTGCTTCATTGTTACACAAAAGCATATAAAGCATTCATGTCAGTTAATGTCAGAATAGAACTAATGCAGGTACCTTAACGGTCCAATTTGAAGAACCTGAATAGCGTTTGTTCGTTTTGACCTGCACAATACAAGAATATAGTTTCACTGCAGATTATAAGATTAATTGCATTAGTTTCCCTTAAGATATATACTGTGGCAAGGCTTCATCTTACATCTTCTGGGACATCCTCAGGACTATCAAAAACTGCGTCCAGTGGGTAGACTTTTGTGATTTCCATAAGAGAACCATCCGGCAGTCTAAAGTAAAGAAATGAAACTCAGAAGCCAGACAAAGATAAAAATGTTGGTGTGAGAAGAAAAAATTCATTATTTTATAAATCCCTCAATTCTTACACACGAGATTCATCAAATTTCCCACGACGTAAACTGTTCTCGAAGATGTTCAATGCCTGAGAACATAACAAATGAAAAATATTGCCAAAAAAAGGGAAAAAATCTTAAACCATAACCATCTTGATATTCATAAGAAAAAAACAAAAAATTCATAAATAATACATACAGGCACCCATGTCCCAACAAGAATCTCAGCACCAGCAGCTGCAAGGGACTTTGCTATTGCCCATCCATAACCATTATCATCTGCAACACCAGCTATAAATGCCCTCTTTCCTGCAGTTGAAGTGTTAGAAAACCTTCCATCAAGTTATACATATATATATATAAATATATAATATTATTTATGCATTATATTACTTTTGTTAAGAAGCTAAAGGTGGTTGAATCAGAAGGGAAAAATGAAAAATATATAAGCATGATTTGAGGATGGTTTATATATATATATACTGGAAATTTCATCAGGTATAAAAATAAGGTTCCATTCTCTGCACTGATTGACAAGACATAGCATAAATTTATTTCCCAAAAGGTGAGTGATTTAAGAACATAAAATGAAACTTCGAAGCCATTAAGTCTCAACTTTTGAACGATATGGAATTTGGAGACAAATGCTTCAGCATATTTGAGGTAAGTCATAGCATATTAATATTCAAAATAAAACAAAATAGGGGAAAATTGCAGAGCAACTCTAGCATTGTGCAAAGAAGAGCAAACTGACGAGGTTAACATGTCCAACCTCTCAAATCCACTGGTAATCCAGGTAAAGGGTCTGGATTACTTGCTCCAGACATTGCTTTTGTGACAATTCTCTGAAATTTCTGAGGACTGGAGCCAAAATTTTGGTACGTTGAATAGACGTGAGATGAGCTCCTGAGCTTTGTCCAAGTCTCTCCTTTGACATCACGACCCAAATTAACTATACCTGGTTTTGAATTATTCGGAGAAGCACATATGCAAGGCTTAGGGATCGCAATTTGTGTGCCAGGGGTTGCAGGGGCAGCCATTTCTTTGAAGTTGTTTCACCTGAAAGAGAATTTGCAAAAGCCCAATTAGAAAAACAAATGGAAGTCGTTTTTCTAACAGGATGATTGAAAACAGCAAATGCAAATTCCAAAACCTTGACATTTGCTTGTATCTCAGCCTACAATACATAACTGTTAGAAATTTCTGAAAGAAACCTGAACAGGAAAATAGCCAATTTCATCAGCAAATTGAGTTCCTTCAATGAGATACAGTTTTCAAAGCAAAAGTGCTGACCTCGAAAGGTAAAAACGTATATATTTTTTTCTTTTCTTTTTTGAAACCAAAAAGAAGGGCATACAGGTTCTTCAAGAGATGAGTCCACAATCTCTCTTTCACTCCAAAGACTTTTGAAATGTATATATGATTCAACATTGGAATTACGCTCCAGTATTTATATGAAAATCCCTCAGCAAGACTGATTTCTTATAGAACCAACACGATATCCAGGCAGTTAATTGAGATGTCCACATATATAACCAGAGAAAATAACAACCCAAGAAGAATAAGTACTTGAACTGAAACAAGCGAGCTAACTTTCAGTACTCTCCCAAAGATCCAAGCACAAGAAGCATACAAACTTCAAACAATAAACACCCATTTCAACAATGCAGATAAGTATCATAAAAAGCTTAAAAAAAACATGATCTTTTCGAGGCAATGGATCAATATCGAATTGAATGCGTAAATCCTAAGCCACGTTTTAGCTGATCCAAGAATCAAGAATGCTCACCTTGAAAAAAATCCAGAACGATTAAGATGAATCAACAAAATAAATGTGAATGCTTTTACAACCTGTATACTATATAGTACTAACTACAAGGATGATGGGTTTATTGTTCTGTGGTTTATGAAGTTTCGATGAAAACAAAGTTGTCTGTGCGTTTAGGTTGGTTTAACCGTTCTTGAAGAAGCTTTGAAAGTGCCGCACAGGACAGTGAGAATTTTGGCATTTCCTCTTAATATGACCATTTTACCCATGGTCTTCGTGGGTAGATTTGACCAGAGAATGGGCAGCCTTTTATTTATTTATTTAGGTGGGCTACTAGAGACAGACAGACTTTATAATAGGCCCACTCATAATAATATTGGCCCAATAGGTTCATATTTTAATTGGGCTTACTATACATTCAAGGCCTACTTCATATAGATTGACCCATTAATTAATTTTTTATTTATATTGGGCTCTAGCCCATATTAGGCTTACTAGAAGCCTGTGAGTGGCCACGATCTCCTGCCGAAAATCGGAATCCAAACTTAAAGGGCTTAAACGGATTTGATCATAAATTCCCGTATCCGATAGGATAAATTTTAAGCACAAATATGTCACGTATTTAAATATCTCTCACCTTACAGCATTTCTTTCTCTCTGTAACTTCGAGGTCTTTCCTTTTCCAGTATTTTCCCCTCTGGTCGCCAAAACCCTTGAATAGCTAGGGTTAGGGTTTTTCTTAAAATTTAGATTTTCTTTTTCTTTGTAGTGATTAAAGTTTTCTTCTCTAGGATTGTAGTAGTTTTAAATTTCTTTTTGGATTCTTTTCTATTTTAATTATTATTTTGTTATATTTGGTTGCTGCATCTCGATCTGAAGTCCTCTGAGCTATGGACACCCGCAAGAGAAACAGAACAGAGGCAGCCTTTAACGCCAATGGCGGCTTCAAGAAATCTAAGCCAGGTTTTAAACTTTGTTTACGCTTTCATACGAATCTTGGATTTTATTCAAAAATTACCTCTGTCACCGGTGTATGTGGGTGTGGTAGCCCGTAGCCTGCATCTTTTCTTTTTGTGGTTGTTTATAATCGCTTGCGTAAGCTTTTGTTTGGTATCCCTTCTGGATTTTGGTTGTTTAAGGTGTTTCCGATTAACAACTTGCAAGGAAAAAAAAAATTACACTGGGGTTGGGTTAATAAAACTTTTTATTTTGATTTTAGTAGGTTCTATATATATATAGCACACTCTTGTTTTCACATATACTTTATATGTATATTGCATAACATCAAATTTTAGTGTTTATATAATAGTAAGGATAGCCTTAAAATTATTGTTTTGTATAACATACTTCATCTCTGTTAATAATGTCTTCATTGGCCTCAAACTGATATTATATCTTTGTAATATTATGTAGCATCATTTGAAGAATTGATGAAATTCTAACAGGGAAAAAGTAATTAATTTTTGTAACAGAAATGGACTCCTTATCAAGTGGTATAGGAAGCAAATCGAAGCCTTGCACGAAGTTTTACAGGTTCTAATCTTTACCTACCTAATATAAACAGCAGAAATTATAATATTTCTCCTAAGATTAATAGTCATTCTTAATGTTGTGAGTGTCCAAAACTATGAATTATTCTTGGGAAAATATTTAATAGTCATACAGACTACATTATTTTCTTTTTTTGTTTTTTTTTTGGGCTAAGCAATGTAATCTAAACATATGCTGTCGGCCAAGTTGAAAAATATCTTAGTTGATGTGTTTGATGTGAAAATACTCATAAAAAATGCTGCACGACGGAGTATGTAAGTTAAAATGAGGCTAAGGGAGTTAGAAGCATGTAATCCAATTTCAAATATATTGTACATCTGGAAACACTTTTTTGTATTGAATATGATAATGCAAATGTATGAACTTTTACCCAAAACTGGTGAGAAATTTAAGTCATCCACAGAATGATCCCATTCACATTCCCCTTTCCCAACTCTCTTCCAATTGTTGTAATGTGATGGAGATTAGGTAGATTTGCAAAAATTGGATTTTTCCTAGTATTTGTTTAATATTTTGTTGCTTTGACTTAGATGTTGTTGTTTAATTTAATAGAAAGTACAGATCATTGGTGATATAAGGTTTTCTGCTTGGAAATGTTGTTGGTATAACCTTTTACTTGATTCGTTTGTTATGCGGTATGTTTGCTGGAGGTTCATTACTTAGTTGTTGGCAGTGCCCTAATTGCCATCTAATAGCATTCTCAAGGACGAGGAAGTATTTTCCTGCATTTTGATTTTCATTTTGATTGGAGGTTGAATTGTGTCTCTTAAGGTAATGAGGAAATGTCTTCTTTTATGTGTATCGACCTAGAGAACAATCTGTGACAAATTGATGTATGAGGCACATCATATTTATGCATATACGTTTGCATTGCTCTGATACATAATGTTTCATCTTTTAGCAATCTATTACTGAACGTGGTGACGTGTCAATAGTGTCTGATACATATCTGCCATTTATCTTCTTGGTCATTCTTTGTATTTTTATTAATATATGTTACCTATGTTGCTATAAGGCTTTTGCCATTTTTCTTGGATTTGAAGTCCCTCAATATCATGAATCTGACTCGTGCATATGGAAGCGGCATGTGTTTGTGTCAATTTATTTCAATCAGTGCTCTCTGAATGATTACATATGTTCATTTTCTCAGCATATTGTATAAATTGGTTTTTTGTAATTTACCTTAATTTATATGGATAGTAACCTTGCTTCAGATCTATTTGATGGTTATCTGATCTGATTTACTAAGTGTTGCAAATTGTTTTGCAGAGACCATTGTTTCTTGTATGAATGAACTGTACAATTAGACCAGTAAAGCAATAGATGATTTCCAAACTAGTTTCTGTTTAACCACGGCCCACTTTTTTACTTGTATTCTTTCTTCTTCCTTTCAGTGTCATAATTTGCCATTAGAACTTTTCAAATCATTGGTATTGGAGAAATAGATTATGACCTCTAAAAGTTGTTGAGTAATGCTCTCTTCATTCGGAATTCGGGCACAATAAAATGTCGCATTCCCTACAATAGTGAAATTTTTTCCAAGAAATTGATATTGCAATATGAAAAATGAACTATATCCAATTTTTTTTCCTTAAATTTGTCCAAGTTAAAAAGGAAAATTCAATTATGAACAAAAGGAGTAATTCTTAAGTTGGCGAAGTTGGCTCAAAGCCTGTTGTGTGGTAAATGTGGTCCATAAAGCCGTAATAGTTTGATTGCCATAAACATCATTTCAAACACTATTTCTAATTGTAAATGTTCTTGATAAGTGTTAATTTGTACATAAAAAATTAGATTTGGATATAGTTTCGTAAATTCTAGATAAGATTACTAACCATATATAATTTTTGGCCCCAAAAAACACACTTACATACTCCTGTGTCTTATTTAATTGCAGATGTTTTATTGAGTTTGTTGGTCATTTATTTCGACCTGGTATTGTAGGATGCTAGATTTAGAAGCACTCTAGATCATAGGTATGGTTCCTCTATAGGAGGAAGGAAATCTTTGAAAATTATATGTTCATGTCCTGTAGATTTAGTCTTGGTAACAGCATCCTTATCATCTTTTCTGAAAGCTGTTCCATTGGTATACAATCTTCCAGTGTTCTCTGTGGTTCTTCAGTTTGTTTTTTGGTGTGTGAAATTTACATTGAACATTGGAACACCATATATGCTGTTTATTTTGATTTTATCGGGTATTCTATCAATGCACCTGTGACCTATATGATTTGTGAATCATGTTCTGTTTGCAGTACCGCTGGCTGTCCATTTGGTGAAAGCTGCCATTTCCTTCACTATGTCCCCGGTGGATACAATGCTGTTGCCCAAATGATGAATCTCACACCTGCTCCAGCTGCAAGAACTGCCGCCGCACAACCTGTTATCTCCAATGGATCCTCTCCGGCTGCAGTTAAAACCAAACTATGCAACAAATATAATACTGCTGAAGGATGTAAGTTTGGGGACAAGTGTCACTTTGCTCATGGTGAGTGGGAACTTGACAAGCCTATTGTTCCATCACATGAGGATCCTCGAGCTATGGGTAATCCTCTTCCTGGGCGATTTTCTGCACGAATGGAGCCAGCTGTACCGGCAGCTGCAGCCAGTTTTGGTGCATCAGCCACAGCTAAGATTAGTGTCGATGCTTCCCTTGCCGGAGCCATCATTGGGAAGAGTGGGGTGAACTCTAAGCAGATATGCCGTCAAACAGGGGCCAAGTTAGCTATTCGAGATCATGAGTCAGATACAAATCTCAGAAACATTGAGCTTGAGGGCACATTCGAGCAAATCCAGCAGGCCAGTGCTATGGTAAGGGAGCTGATTGCCAGCCTTGGATCAGTAGTTGGTCCAGGGAGGACAAGTGGAAGGCCTGGAGGCCCAGCCCCCAATTCGAGTAATTTCAAGACCAAGCTGTGCGAGAATTTCGCCAAGGGCTCCTGCACCTTCGGAGAGAGGTGTCACTTTGCACATGGAGCAGCTGAGTTACGCAAATCTGCTTGAAAGAGAGGATATGTTCATGTTGTCCATTTGATCTTACTAGTGATGTTGAGCTGTCCTGATTGATTCAGTGTAGTATCCATTTTTGGGAGTTAGGTATTGCAGACGGCTCCTGTTTTTTTGGAGCAATGAGAATTTTTCTAGCAGCCTGGGAGCCTATGTCTTGTGATATTTTGGAAGTGCTGGTGACCCTAGATTTTTGAGGTACCCATTTTTTCTTAAAAAATATTAGGTTATATTAGTTTATTGTGCTGGTGATTATGATCTTTTATGGTTTTTTCTTTTGAATTTTTATTAAAGTTTAAATTGTTCTTGTTTTATGTTGGGGAAAATGAACGAAATGGTATCCCAAAATTCAGAATCGCATCCTTTGTGGAGTCTGAAATTATTTCCAGTCAAATTAGAATTAATCTTCAGCAAAAATTTCCGAATGTTTAGACTTGACTCTAGTCATTTTACATTTTTGTTTGTAAAATCTACTAAGTCTCCGTATGCATATGTTTCGTTCGTGTAACCTTAATAGAAAACTAACAATGGAAAAATTAGGATTAAACTATTCAAAATCATCACAGTATTTCGAATCAGAAGCAATCCGTTTTATAACGGTGAATCTGCTCTTTTAGCTTTCAAGATTGAAAAATGTAAAAGACCAGTTAATCCATTTCCTTCTCGAATGGAATGGAGGATCAAGATTGGTGATTTCTGCTTCATTTTACTCCAAAATCGAATAAACGGGACGAAAAGAAAGACTGCATGGATGTTTGCTATCAAGATCACGCCGCGATGAACCTATATCCAAGCTAATTGAGTAATTAACCACTATAGGCACCGGATGTGCTATATCCTCTCTCGGTAGCGCCGCCGACCTGTGTGTTGCGAGAAGCGCTTGGCCTTTGAGTCCCCGTAGCCGTCCCGATCGGGTGGGATTGCGCAAACCCTTGGGTGACCTGCCCAATGGATTGCCCCGTCCCATGTCCTGGAAGGGCGGACATCTGGTGAGTGTCCGTGGGCTGCCCTGACTCTCCCGTAGTCGAATACGAGCGTGGCTCGCCGGTGCTGTAGGATCCTTGCCTCGCAGCCCCATTACTCTCGTAAGTCTCCTGCTTAATGCGTTCTGCGTCGCGGATCCTATCCTCCATCTTCTGAGTTGCCATTTCCTTCTCCGCCTCATTTTGTGCACTCATTCTCTCAAACTGATCGCCATCATCGAGAGTTATGAATTCGATCGGTAAATTACATTGAGCATTAATATTTCAATAAACAAATGAAATTAGTAAAAATTTGGGAGTAATTACCTTCTCACCCGCGACAGCTTTGGTCTTTTCCATGCCAGACTTTGCCGAAGCGGCAACATTGGCGGCTGACTCCTTCACGGCCTGCATTTTAATATTCCAATTTTGCTTAAAACTCAAAACGTGGTATCCGATTCGAAGAAGCAACGGTCTTTCAATGAGGAGCTCGCCAGCAGGTACGTAACTAAATATAGATTCTGGGAAGGCTATGATTTGGTGACAGGTGTATTCGGAAGAAAACGTGGATTTGCTGAATCATGCTTTGTCCTCCGATATTCCGAAACGTGTCCAACAACGTGGCAACTTCTGCATTGAAGTAGTTTTCGGGACATAGATAAATCCATGTTAATAAGTGATTGGCTGTCGGAACTCCGAAGTTATCCAAACTTTCTAGACGGTCGTGAATCCAGGAAGATATGCAATGCGATGTGATTGTGTCAGTACTACCTCGCCATATGAGGAATTTGATTTGTGTCAAGAGTATAGAAATGGATTCGAAGTGATCAAAGCAGACTCTCTTAAATTGAAATACATCCCTTCATTTTACCTTCATCTAATTTAGAGATCGAAGGGCATGAGATCTTATTCGATAAGATTCATTATTTTATTTATTTTTATTAATTATGCTGGAACTTTCCCAAGTTCAAGGGCTTTGTTTATTTGGAATATTTTGAGAGAATATTTGAGGAGAAAAAATAAATAAATAAATGAAGTTAATTAATCAAATTACTAGGTATTTCCCTTCCATAATTTTTTTTTTTTTTTTAGAGAACTGAAAAAAAAATTCTAATTAAAAAAACTCAAATTAAATATTTCTATTTCTATGTTAAATTGTTTGAAATTAAAATATTAAAATTTACCCTTTTGAACGCTACCCCCCCTTTTTTTTTTTAAACCTTTTGACATAAAATGAAATTGTCCTAAGAGCTTTAATCTTATCCTGTCATCAGAGTTCAGCGATGACAAGAGGTGGATTGAATTTTTAATTCTAGATTGAACCCTATTTTTTCCCCCCATACTTTTCTCATAATTATTTACCTTTCTGACCGGAGTGTAATTGTTATGAGTGAAAATTGATTGAAGATTTGCATCACAAAGGTACTTTCAAAATGGGCTGCAAAGAAACAAATTTTTGCTTCGGATCCCTGAAGCGTAGTCTGGCATTATTATTATCTATAAATATATATATATATATATATATATTAATTTCTAAGATGAAATCTTCATATTTCTTGTATACTCTGACCATATCAATTTTCCCTTTCAAAAAAATTCAAAAAATTAATAATATAATTTAAGAAATTAGACATTCTCCATCCAGAGGGAGTATCAAATCACTGATCAAATCATGAAATATTGCATAATTACTGATTATTCCACAGATATTATTAATTCGAACATTACATATATTACATGCGTTACCTAATACCAACATGCATGTAGTGTCGTCTTCTACATGGAACACCAAAGGAAAAACAAACTCTGAAAACTACACACTCTCCAACGACTGAGACGTACTGAGAACAAACTTACAGCAATAAAAGCTTTTCTTCTCTGCATATGGAAATTAACTAAAAACATCTGAAACCCCTAAATGTCAGTGCCAAGGTGCCTTCTACCAGTAGTAACACTGGGATCTTGATGAGTTCCAGTCATTCCTGTACCAGTGGTGTGGGTTCCAATACCAGTGGTCTGCCCGGTTCCAGCTGCCGAGCCAGTAGTCGCCCCGGTTGCTGGATACCCTTGATCCCCAAATGTCCCCTCGGAGGGGACATCAGTGATGCCGGTGCCGGTGGAGTAACCGGTGGCACCGGTTCCAGCAGAAGTGACGCCGTGGCGGCCGTGCTCACGCCTTGCAGCTGTGTTTTCAGCACGCGTCTCTTGCTTCATACGCTCAGCTTCACTGACTCTGGCATCTTTCTTCTGCTCAGCAAGCTCTTTCTTCAAAGGATCACGAGTCGTCATCTTCTCAGCCTGTCAAATTAATCAATTAAAAGGCCACTAATTTTATAAAATCATCATAATCAATAATAATATATCCTAGAAAATTATATAAGAGAGATGGCATATATTTAAATATTACCTTTTCTTGAGCAACAGCCTTGGTCTTGTCCATCCCAGCTCTGGCTGATGCAGCCATGTTCGAAGCGGCTTCCCTAGCTGACTGCATTTTCCTTTCTTATTTAACTCAAATATTCCTTAACTATCAAAGATCGTTGTAAAACTTCCTTCCTCGATTTAGCTGACTTGTTTGTGTAATCTGGAACAGGAATTGAACAGAATATATATAAGCTGACCGGGGAACTGACTCAGGGAAGCAGAAGTGAACAGGTGGCAACGTGTAACGACGAGGATAACACGTGGAGGCCAATGGAGACATGTTTGTGGCTATTATATAAATATATATATATATATTTATATATTTATATATTTATATAATATATACATCGGTGGATCGACTGTATTTGCGTCAATGTCAAACTCGTTTGATATCCGTTGTCAGAGATCTCAGATTCGAGACATGCCGATGACAAGGGACAATGTTTCCCCCCCCTCCCCCTCCCACTAAAAAACAAAAACAGAAAAAAAAAAAAGTGAAGAGCATCGAGTAAGGGAGAAGATCCCTATTATATTCTCTACCAAAATAAATAAATAAGTATATATATGGTAATGCTACACTTACACCTTATAAAAGACTCTAATTAAATTTTTAACGATCTCAGTTAATGATTAGTTATTAAAATAAAAAATTTCTTCTATAGAAAATTATTTTTAATGAACTAAATTCAATGATATTTGATTAAATTTTATTTTATTTTATTTTTTTAAAATAATAAATGGTTGATCGTTAATTTTAAAGTTAGATATTTAAATGGAGTATTTCATAAGGTCCTTTATAACATTTTATAATATTTTCATATATACATACGGTAAAGTATATTCCGTAACACTCTATAACATGTATATACTGAGTAGGGTTTATTCTAGTGGCAAACCCACTTGGTATCTTTTTGTAGAGGTCTGGACTATGCTCGTCCTCTCCCCCTTTAAAAAAAGAATTTATTAAGCACTCTATAACATGTAAATACATAATATAGAGTATATTACTACGAAGCACTCCTGATTTAATTTTTAACGATTAAAGTTAACCATCAACTTTTTTTTATAAAAAAATAAATAATCAAATTTTTATTAAAATTTAATTTATAAAACATATTTTAAAATTTTAATTTTTTATAAAAGAATTTATTACAATTAGAGACTGGTCCGTGAAGGCTTTAGAGGCAGCAACGTGGCTTTTGACTAGCCTTCGGCACCGTCCTTGGTTAACGGATTGCGATGACTACCGTTACACTGGGGAAGAATCAAACTGGTCACATGTAAGAGGGCCAGAATCAAATACAAATTGTGATGAGATCTATTGGACTCTTAGAACCAAAGCATAGCCCAAAACTGTACTTATGATTTGGGCCTCATTAATGTTACCTTTGAATTTTTGAGGTTGGCCCAAATAAACTTCCTCTGTTTTTTTTTTTTTTTGTTAAGGAAAAGAAATATATACATTGTCTCAAATTAAGAATCGAATGAAATACTTTAATAAAAAAATAATAATTTAACTCCTTTTTAACTTAGATATTTTAATATTATTTTTAGCTAAATTTGAAACAAAATATTTAATTATAGAGGATTTAAAATGAAAATTAAAATACATAATCATAGGGAGGAGTGATACCATTCTACTTTTAAAAAAAAAACTGAAAATTTTTTTTTAATAAATTAAGGCTTAAGTATGTATTACCCACATGTAATATTTCTATGCTTTTTTTATATATAATTATTAATTATAGTTTCATGAAGTCAAAATATTTATATGCATTATGTCATGAATTGGAAATTAAATTTCCATTTTTTTTTTGCTGTGAAATAATTTATTAATATTTAATTTACTTGGTTCTTTAAAATATAATAATATCATTTAAAATAAAATTCCTAATAATTTAATACTATTAATACAAAATAATCAATTATTACCAGATCAGTAGAAGAGACGTGGGGAACAAACCGTTCTTAATCCAATCAAGCCACCACATTCACCAACTTGTGACCAATCGAAAAGCATGCTGGCGCAGTACATCCGCGGCCCGCTTTCTCCATGAATACTCTAAGCAAAAACTTGACATGAAACTATGCATTTGAAAATAACCGAAAATGAAAGCATGGGAATATCCCATTGAAAAGATCAAACGGAGAAGACATTCTCGATGATTTATAGTGGTGAAATGTTTTGATATGAATCAGTTATTTTTGGCATAGTTATGGTGCATATTGTTATCAGAATTTATTTATTTATTTATTATGATTAAACAAATAATTGTAACGACGATACCATATATGATTTTTTTTGCATTACTTAATTTGAGATGGAAGAAAAAGTGATTAAAGAATGTTAAATTTTAAATTTTTATTTTTATTTTAAACAATAAAATGATCTTTATATAGAAAAGATTGAAATGATTAAAATATTATATTTATAAATAATATAAAGTCGTTAATTGTAAGCCCATATTTATAGTATTAAGTCATTAACTGTAATCTTAGACAAATTAAAAAACTCTTAAATGCAGTTATTTTAGAAAAGGAAAATCCTCTTGACACCTTTACAATTAAATGAAATAAAATACTCTTTCAATTATTAAATATAAGTCAGTAGCCATCATGTTGCAAAAATTAAGGTAATTTTTTTCACTAAAATATCTTCTAATTATCCTTTCAAAATTTTGAACACCATTTCATTATTATATATCATTAGAAGAGTAAAATGGAAAATATACCTATTTAATTAACAATAATGACTTATAATTAATGATTAAAAAAAATTAATTTAAGTAATTTATACCGGGAATACAAACTTTCTTTGGGGCATTGAACAGTTCATCTCTATGGAAAAACACAACATCTTGTCCAAATCTTCATTAAGGATTTTTCTAGTGCCCACTTATGTTAGGTCAATTCTATAGTTAGGTATCGAAGGAAAATTCATTGTGGAGGCGGGGAGGGGGTGCTGTCGTCCACTCTTTTGATAAATAAATGGACCTCGTCAATGTTTGTAATTTTGACATGAGATTCCAAGATTCCACTTGCGAAGGTGAGTAAAAGTAAAAAATTATTTATGATTATGTATCAATAATACTTATAAATGACTTATTCCATTAGTTTCTAAATAGTTGTGATTTAAAGTTTTTTCATTCAAACTAAAATAATTATAACATAATATATTTTGGATAATCCAATCATTTCTTGAATTTATTAAAATATGAGATCATGATTGGTGGGTTTTAAAATTGACATGTGTAAATATGATAAATTTTATTGGAAAAAGGTTATTGAATAAAAGGTAATATGAGTAATTCATTTATAATTTGTACCTTGAAACGTACAAGTGACAATTATTTTGAATAAAGATAATATATTGGATAATAAATAATGAAAAAGTTATTGAATATTTCATGATTCAACTTTTCATCTTTTGAAAATTTTGATTATATATATATATGTCTTTTTTATCCCTAAATGATTTTGATGGGATATTTTGATCCTTTTAGTGATTTTTATATATAAAAAAAAAAAATCACTAGATTTTAAAGCACATTTCAACGAAGCGATGAAGTGTAATGATAATAATACTCTTTCTATTTTCGTCAGATCATCACTAACTTTAAAATCCAGATATTTTTTGAAAAACCCTATCAAAATGATCAAAATATATAATCAAAATTTATTTAGGAATGATATATATATTTTTTTTGCTAAAGCGCGCTCCGGAGAGCGCACCGTTACCGTAACGGAATTGTTGCTACAGTGCTCATGCAGTCAACAAAGCGGAGCAAGAATTCCATTACGGTAACGGTTGGAGCGCACCTTAACAAAACAGTATATATATATATATATATGTCTTTTTTATCCCTAAAGGACTTTGACGGGATATTTTGATCCTTTTAGTGATTTTTATATATAAAAAATCACTAGATTTTAAAGCACATTTCACCAAAGTGATGAAGTGTAATGACAATAATACTCTTTCTATTTTGATCAAATCATCACCAACTTCAAAATCCAGATATTTTTTGAAAAATATTATAAAAATGATCAAAATATCTAATCGAAATTTATTTAGGAACGATATTGATATATACGGATTTGCTAAGGTGCGCTCCGAAGCGCGCTTTAATGAGCGCTCCAACCGTTACCGTAACAGAATTTTTACTCTACTTGGTTGGCTGCATGAGCACTGTATCAAAAATTCCGTTACGGTAATGGTTTGAGAGCGCCTTAGCAAAACCGTTAATATATATATATATATTTAGAAGATTTTTGTGATGTGCGCTTATGGGCTGTGTGCCTATGTGTGAGAGAGGAAAACGACATCGTTTCCTTTTTTTTTTTTTTGAAAGGCAAAGAATGGAGGAGACACATAGAGCTGCACCGATGCAAAGAAGCAGAGCAGTGGCGAGAGTGAGGGTGCGAGGGTCGATGGCGAGCACCCAGAGCAAATCAAGCATAGAGAAACAAAAAGATCCCAATCAAACGGTGAAAAGTCTGCAAAAATTAAGAAACAAGAAAAATTTACAATTCCTATTCCAACGTGAAAACCCCCAATGTAAAATATTTTCATTTGGTTCCACTCCACATTTCAAATGACATTGTAAGCATCCGACTCCCTAAAGAGCAATTTCTAATTTAGGCGTGACCATCTCTATCTTCTCCAACTGAGCAGACAAACAAAGAAAATCAATTAAGTTTATAAGGTGGATTTTCAATGGTGGGGATGGATTGCGGTAATGGGATGCTTGGACCGGATGATGACCCTATTGGCAACGTTGGTGGTTTGGTCTGGATTGTTGCAGAGAAGGACAGCGAAAGGTAGGCAGCCGTGATGGCTTGATAGGGGTCTGATTTTTCGTCTCTCTCACAACCCCCATTTGTACAACGTTGCACCTCTTAGAAATCCTCTCTCCATATATATATATATATATATATTATGGACTGCAGCTTTCAAAGGATACGATAACAACCTTTTATTTCTTGACCATTTAATGGTTAGAAAATTTAATGAACATCGAACCGTGAGACCCGAAGCGAATCGCAGATGTCACGGGTCGCTGTCATTTGCCATCCGGGGTTATTTAAGTCCAATCCCTGTCTGCCTTGCACGTGATCCCTGCCCCAGGATATTTTCAGTTTTCGATGACCTTTTCATAGCAACGAAAGGAGCACCACCCACAAAAAGGCCATCTGCGAATCATTATCTCGGAATCTATGGCTATTAAAGTATGCCTCCTGCGTGGTTCCTCTCTTGCCCATCCGTCATTCGACTGAAATCCGTTTATTTTAGGATTTCAAACTCATGGAATTCCTATTATGTGCATCAATCATGTGCTCCTCGTATGTATCTGAAAGAAAAATAATAGAAATCTTTTATATGTTTTTTCAATTTTTAAAAAGAAAGTTACGACACCGTGAGGTAGACAGATTGAAAAAATACAACAACGCAAAAGATTTTCGCTATTTTTCCTTCAAGTGCACATGAGGAGCACACAGTTTGGTGGACATAATAGAAATCCTGTTCAAACCTAATTCATAAATATGAATAAAAAAATTCAAATATATTTATTTTTGTTAAAATAAAAACAAAAACCTCAATTAAATTATCTAAAATTTAGATTATAAAAAGGTTTATCAGAGACAACATCAGAGGGAAACAAAAAAAAAAACCCTCATACATTTGAAATTTAATGTTTCATCTTCCATTTCAAGCATTGTGAAAATAAATATATCATTTTCTAGATTATATCAAATTTTATTAAGCAAATTGACATTACAATTTAAACATAAACTAAGTCAACACTACTACTTAAAATGTGTGTAAGTCAATATAAAATATTTAATTTTAAATATAAAGAGTATAAAGTTTCGATAAATGAATTATTTAAAATAAATATCAACTTGATATTTGAGGATACTAGAACAAAATATGATTCAAGATATTCTATCGTATCTTTTACACCAAAGAATAAAATAATACTCCATTCATCACTAAATATAAATCATTTCAATTTTTTTTTTGTTGCTAATTTTAAGTCATTATGACTAGTTAATTAACTTTTGAAGGTATTTTTTTCTATATTATCTTTATTACTTTCTTTTCCCTATATTGTTGTTAGTCTGATTAACATATAAATAGAGGCATTTTACTGAAAAAAAGTATAGTAACATCATTTAAAAAAAAAATAATGGTTAGTGACTTATATTTAATGACATGGGGTATGTATTAACCTGCATAGATCAATTGTAGTCATGAGGTTTAGTATATTCTTTTAAAATTTCATTAATATAATATATCTGCAAAATAATATGTGTGTTTATTTATTATTGGTGTTATAGATGATAATATAGAAAATGTGGTGGAAAATCAACCACAACATATTCAAGTTCGAGATATTCTATTTCTACCACATCTTCTATATCACCAAATACAATAATATATACTAGGTTTCGATATTCTAGCACATTCTTTATATTGTTTTTTTATATCAAATATAATATAAATAGGCACGGATGTTTTTGTGAATATATTTTATTGATAAAATCCTAAAAGGTTATACTAAACTACACTTGAACTTTTTTGAGGAATACATATTATTTTATTTGAAAGGGTGGAAGTTGGGGTAGAATATCTTGAACCAATATATTACCATATGATAGTCTTAAACATCCCTAAAATTTAGTATAATTTTTTATGGTTTTATTAATAAAATATATTTGAAAAACATAAATGTCTTTTCTCATTTGGAGCCAAATATATATATATATATATATATATATATATATATATATATATTCATCATAAATAAATAACATCATTACTACTCCTCCAGATAATTTCCACACTCAACTCTATTTTGTAGTTGTTTCAAATACTCCATCCGCTAGTAAATATAAGTTACTAGCCGTTGTTTTGAGAAAGTCTATGAAATTTTTTCCCTCATAAAATATCCTCTAATCTACCTTTAGAAAATCTAAATATCATTTTATGAATATAACATTATAAGGATAATATAGAAAAAATACCTTTAAAATAGCTAATTAATTAATAACATTGATTGAAAATTAGTGATAATAAAAGTTAGTTAAAATAACTTATATGTACCGGCAAAGTTATATGTAGTGAGTAACGTACCAGTCATTTTGGCCTTGTTTGTTTTGACTGAAAAAGAAAATACTTATTTTATTTTAATAAACACTTAAATAAAATAAAATCTTTTTATTTTTAAGCAGTTGAAAAAAAGGTACACATTAAGAACTAAATCAAAATTTGATTTAATTTTTAATTTACAAAAAATAGTATATAAAAAAGCACTTTTAACTCCAAACTTTCATATCAGCTTTCCTTAATTTTTTCTTCTTCTTATTTTATCTCTCATTTTTAAAAGAGGATAATTTTTATTTTTTATCAAGTTATTCTTTTATTTAAGTGTTTATTAGAATAAAATAAGTGATTTTTTTTCAAGGTTAAAACAAACCGATCCTTTGTTCCTCAACATTATTGCTCTCTTTAGTCTTACAAGAATTTGCTTCCTCCGGCCACTTCGATATGAAATCGAATCCCCAAAATCCGCAGAAATGCAATTGGTCAACGGAAATGGTCCAAATGGAGTTATAAGAACAAGGTGGCCCATGCTATCAGTTTACGACTGGTAGGTAAGGACTCAGGAATGTCCATAAATGGTATGTTTCCTCAATTCAATCCACAGGAAAAGCGAGTAATTAGATTACTATTTACATTAACCTTAAAGCAAGAATTGTTGTGGGAAGAGAAAAAAAAAAAAAAAAAAAGGTGAAGGAGAAACTCCTTCGAGTAATGTACATGATGTGATCGAGTAATCTAGGGGTGAAATCTATATAATACTAATCATGAATTCGACTCGATATCTATTCTTGCAAGAAGGTACGTGCAAATTTAATATTTTATTGAACCAAATACCATCAATTAATGAAGTATTAATATGCTTTGACATTTAGTTTATAAAGACTAATCAAAATAGATGAATATGGGAAAAATAGCATTAGGGACTGAGTGATTTCAGAGTCTGAAAAATATGTGATGGTTCAAAATGTGATCCGGGAGTTAGGGGTGGGTTAAAAAAACATGCACATCATTTTAATAATAATAATTGGAAGCAAAAGAAGAAATAGAATTGCATAGTTGCTCAATTTGGGTGAGAGTAACAGCAAATAGACGTTTCAAGGTGAAGACAATTCAAAATTCATTCAGGCGTGTGGACCTAGAATGAGGGGAAGTGGGCCCCACCAAATGGCAGGGGACCGCCTTTTGAGGTCTGGAGGGGAAAGCATTTCGAAAAAGCTTAAATACCTAACTCCAAGTCCATGCTGGGAGCTCCTTCCCTATCATAAGGCCGGCGATTCTCTCCAACAGCCGACCTCCCTCGATTTCTCATTTAGATTTTTTCCTACATTTCTGGAAAAAAGAGGAGCGAGGAGAGGAGAGGAAGTGCAAGTTTCCAGTAGGGTTGGAGGCAACTGCCCGCCCGCAGGAGACGGAGAGAGTGTTTCAAGAGATCGTTTTTTTCAGGTATGCTTTCTTTCACATGGCTCAACAAATTTGAGATGAATGATTTGTTTCCTTATGGACCTAATTGTATTGGGGGTGCAAAGTTCATTCTTTTTTTGGTGCCTCGTTGAAGAAAGGAGGGAGAGATTAGATCTATTAGTTTATTTTATTTTATTTTATTTTTTGATCTTTCAGGTGTCTAGAGACTCGTGTAAATTTTCTGCTCATTGTGTTTCAATGTGGAGACCTTTAAGGGATTTTTCTAGATTCTATAAGATCTCAAGCTTATGTATTCTGCATCAGAGTAAGCTCTGATTTTTTTCCCCCATGGCTTGAAATGCTCTGTTTCATTACTGAGAACTGAGATAGAATAGAAAGATTTTTGAAGTTCACTTTAAGTGATTATTTGGATAAAACTCAATATAAAATCCAAATGATTTTATCAACAACTTTTGTTTAAGTAATGTGCTTAAGAAGATCTTGACTTTTATTCAGATACAGATTTTTTCGACTACCATATGGATCCTTTTTCGGATTTCCGTCCTTAGCTTTTTTTACTTTTATTGTCTCTGTAAGCCAACTAATTTCATGATATTGTAAATTGCTCACCAGATTTATGAGGCTTAAATGAAGCAAGTTTTTATAATGTTCATATTTTCTTTTATTAAATGAATGAAGTAGTGCTTCTCTGTATCCATAAGCCCTCGAATGTGGTGGCATTACTTAACGTGGAAAACATCTGTAGCACTACTAGGGATTTGCTTGGTTGTAAATTCAGTTTCTTTTGGGCCTTTCATTTGTCTAGTGTCATCATCTGTCACGTGGGTTGATGGGGTTGAATCTTTATTACCCGTTTACTGTGCACATGCCCTATTCATTATTTTAGGATCTTGGGTTTTGATCGGTGTTCCTACTTTGAGTGGTCCAACCTTTTTGCTGTTTTCTGATTCTGGTAAAATAGGGTGGCAGCTTGTATCCTTCTTAGACTCCCCAGCATAAATTGGGAAATTAGTTGCAATGCTTTATTTCCTTACCAACTTCGTTAGAAAATTAGTTCAGGAAAAAAATTGATTTTGAATTGCATTTTACGCAAGTGGCTTTAATTGGGACATATGGAACGTGATTTCAGTTTTTCAGTAACATTTTCAAAAGTATGGCTTGTTCTTGAAAGAAGAGAGAAAATATTACTGCTTTAATTAATTATTGACTTTTCCAGAGATTTTTGGGTTTGCAGTAGAATTCAATGAACTTACCGACAAGTAGGCAGTGACGACTAATTCTAAACACACAAACTCCATCATCATAGGCAATACTATAATTGGAAGTTTCGTGGATGAAGCAAATATGGGGATTTTCATCCACTTCCGTCCTACCCCTAGCATTAGGTCTTTCATTTGAATCCAAAGTATAACAACAATATTAGAAAAGTCCTCAAGTGATTAGGCACTTTGTGGCTTCCTCTGTCTTATTAGTGTATCTGAAAATTGCATTTCTTTCAACTGGCTAATCCCTGAAGTCAGCTTTTGACAGATTTTAATATTTAATCTTTGAACTTAATGGTTGTGTGATCGTTGTAGTAACTTATTCTCTTTGCGTCTCTAACTTTAAGTTTTGATCGGTCAGTAGGCAGTATGCATTTCTTGGATATTTCTGTAGTTATAATGCTTATGATGACGCATAAAATACATGGGGGTGTCCAAGATATTCTTTCAAAACGAATTAAACCCTTGTACTCGTTAAATAAGATATTCTCTTTTACTCCAAAGAGCTTGTGCTAAGGCACTTTGCTTCCTAGGAATCTGATGGATGAATATTCGGATCTTTATTTAGATAATGTGGTTTACTAGAGGTTAGTGTCTTGTGGGTTTTTATCCAATTAAATGGTCCACTCGTTCGAAATAGTTAAACAGAACTATGCATTTGTGTTTTTCAAGTTGTTGATTTCAATTCAATCTAATTTTTGAATAACAATATCAGACAAAAATTGTTTCTCCGACTTTCTAGATTATTGAGCAACAATGGGTGCTGGAGGCCGGATGAATGTTCCCCATGATGGCAAGAAACCAGAATCTGATACAGTTGGTCGTGTTCCCTGCTCAAAACCTCCTTTCTCTCTAGGAGAGATCAAGAAAGCCATTCCACCGCATTGTTTCCAGCGGTCTGTACTTACCTCTTTCTCCTATGTCATCTTTGACCTTTCAATTGCCTCCTTCGTGTACTATATCGCCACAAGCTATATTCCTCTCCTCCCTGATCCTTTTTCTTATCTAGCCTGGCCACTCTACTGGATCTGCCAAGGTTGTGTTCTAACTGGTGTTTGGGTCATTGCCCATGAATGTGGCCACCATGCCTTCAGTGACTACCATTGGCTTGATGACACTGTTGGCCTTGTCCTTCACTCTGCCCTTCTGGTCCCATATTTCTCTTGGAAATACAGTCATCGTCGCCATCATTCTAACACTGGTTCACTAGAGCGTGATGAAGTCTTTGTACCCAAAGTCAAGTCGAACATCCCTTGGTCTTTCAAGTTTCTTAACAACCCACCAGGAAGAGTCTTCACACTCGTCATCCAGCTCACTCTAGGGTGGCCGTTGTACCTTATGTTCAATGTTTCAGGGAGACCCTATGACCGGTTTGCCTGTCACTTTGATCCCTATGGTCCCATCTACTCTGATCGTGAGCGTCTTCAAATCTATGTTTCTGATGCAGGTATCTTTGCTGTCACCTATGGGTTGTATTGTCTTGTAGCTGCAAAGGGACTTGCCTGGGTTTTGTGTGTTTATGGAGCCCCATTGATGGTTGTGAATGGGTTTCTTGTTCTGATCACGTATTTGCAGCACACTCACCCGTCACTACCTCATTATGATTCCTCCGAGTGGGACTGGCTGAGGGGAGCTTTGGCCACTGTTGATAGGGACTACGGAATTCTTAACAAGGTGTTCCATAACATAACAGATACTCATGTTGCTCACCATTTGTTCTCAACCATGCCACACTATCACGCCACGGAGGCCACAAAAGCAATCAAGCCAATATTGGGAGACTACTACCAATTTGACGGGACCCCAATTTTCCAGGCAATGTATAGGGAAGCAAAAGAGTGCATCTATGTTGAACCTGATGAAGGAGACAAGAATAAAGGTGTCTTCTGGTACAACAATAAATTTTAAATTTTGCTGCCTGAAAAAAGTGGAGACGGGAAGTTATGTCTTTCCTCAGCTAAGATTCGCTCCCTTACCGGTAGTAGCCTTTCTGGCATTTGTATGAACTTTTCATTTCAAATTGAATAATTTAATTGATTGCAGTACTCAGTTTAAGGTGGAACAAGCAAGCTCAAGAAAGAATGGATTTGAAGTATTCCATCCATGTTTGGTGCCAAGCCTTTAGAAGTGACTATTGAATTTGCATGTTCCTTGTTAATTCGTACTACCCGTGTAATGTCGAAGTCATTTAATATGACTCATTCTTCGTCTTGAAACTCCGATCACATCTCTATTTGCCTTTTGACCTTTGGTTCCTCCCATAAATGTATGCAATTACTCTTTAGATTATATGATATGATAAAGAAAGAAGGAAATTTGAATTATCTTTCTAGGACATTACAGTAACCATTTTCTAAATTTCATGAACAAAAAATATTTTGTGAGACAGAGATTAATATGTGCAAAATTGAAGGTCCTTAAAATTAAATGTGAATTATATTTTTATTGTTTGAAATTGAATGTTTTTATTTTTAATTTTAATTTTTCAAAATTGAACATCCTATTCTTTTTAAAATGGATAGAATTTTGGTATAAAGTGTTATTAACAATTTATTACTTTAAGAATTTATATTCATATTCAATTTTTTTACTTTAGGAATATTATTTAATTTAATTTACAATCATGGCAACCTAAAAAAAAAAGGTAATAATAATGTAGTAATAAAGAAGTGTTTATTAAAAGTTAAATAATTAATGAAGGCATATCTTTCATCAAAGTGTTACAAAATTATAAGCGGGCCTTCTATGTCGTTGTCGCCTAACCGGAATCCAATTACATAAATGCAAGTTAATGGTATAAAATGGTTTTCAGTAAATATGACAAAGAGGTGTAACTGACCCGAAAAGAATGGATAATTGTAAATGGGCTCGGTGGATTCAGCTCCAAAGTCGTCACAAGAAAAAGTCCATGAGAAGTTTAGTGGCCTTTTGCCCAAGCCGAATGTTCTGGATGACCCATAAATGTTCTTTTAAATCCGCCTCTAGATTAAATTTAAACAATAATTTCGACCAAGTGGTATTTATTACTTGTATATTGCTAAACCTAATGATCTTAAATATGATGTCTTTATTCTTAGTTGTTGCCTGAAAAGTTATACTCCCTTCCTCACGTTTGGAAATGAATGTTTCATATTCTGTTTTAAATTTTTTGGAATTGAATGTCTTATTTTCTAAACTAGTAAAAATTATATGAAGAAGATTGATAATATAATAAGGTAATGAATTAAGTTAAAATTTTTTTTATTAAAATACCTGTAAGTCAAATTTTGACATTCAATTTTGGATGTAGGAAGTAATCTTAATTCCCTTATTATCCCATTCTCTAATTAAATAATAATAATAAATAAATAAATAAATGAGAAAAGCTTATTGGCGATTGGCGGGCATATCTGGGACTTACTGTGAACTCGGAGATTAGCCAATTAGCCCCAAGAAGGAACGTTTGCAAAGTGACGTTTCAAACAAAATTGCTCGTGGGGCTGAGGTGGGCCGGCTGGGCCAGAGCAGGCTCACGAGTCTCGTGTGGTTTGCTTTTTCTGAGGCTTACAAGTGACGTGATGTGGGGATTTGGTTGGGCCTGGGCTGGCTGATTCATGATTGTGATGGTTCTCAATTTGGAGCACACGGATCTCGATCATGATTCGCATCTCTGACATCCACGTGCTCATCGAACGGCCACAATTCTCCCCGACCCAAAAATCTCTTCTTTCTTTGATCGGTAAACAGTACGGCCAAAAAAAAATATTATTCATACATTTGCCGGCCAAAATCCCATGGATTAATTTCTTTGAATACTTTACATAAGCAATGAAATCTTAATTTCGATTTGAAGATACTGATTCAAATTGTGAAATGCCTAATTACTGTGTTGCAATTTAAGCCTTCTTTATTCCCTACAATATTCAAATGAGTGGATTGATGCAGACAGTAGAAAGCGAAAGCCATAGCCACATCCATCACCAGCTAAGAAGATCGCGGTCAGTCTCAGATCCAAAAATGTTCTTCCTCAGGAGTTGCAGGCAGGTTTAGTAGTAAAATGTTTCTGTCATTTTTTGGCACCAAGGTTAATTACTTTTTGACTGCAATGAAGGAAACAAAGCAAAAACAAATCGATTCAAGAAGGAAAATGAGAGAAATTAAAAAAACCCATATACATACATATACATATATATATATGCCTGCCAAATATTAGGATCGGAGGAAATGCAGGAAAGATCTTGGAATTGTGAATATTAAAGTGATTTGGTATTGTTGGAGATTATGATTGTTGGGATTCTCTCTTGTGGTAATTTTATAATGCAATGGAGTGTGATACTGAATAAAAAATCGGCAGAGAAAGTTGATCTGTAGTAGAGCTAAAAGCATAGTGACAAAAGGAAACAACCCAAAAAAGTACAATACTGAAACTGTTGAATATATTGTACTACATGAGTTGCAGCAAGTACAATAAGAAGAAAAAAAAAGAAACAACTTCTGCAAAAGGATATGCCCAAACCGGCATTCTTTTGTTTTTGAGAAAGACAGTAATCTGCAGGCCCATCAAACCATGTGTTTGCAGGAGTATTTGTACTACCATTGATACCGTTCTGCAAGTCACCAAAAAAAAAAAAAAAAAAAAATAATAATATCCTTAAAAAAAACTGGTAAATTAACCCCATAGAGTGAAAAAATGGTTCTTTTTTTCTTCTTCTTTTATTAAGGGAAAAACATTTCTTGAAAGAAAGAAAGAAAAAAAAAATGGTTTACCTAAAGAAGGAAAGATAGATGAAAATATTTGAGGGAGAAGATACGTCTGTAAAGAAATAATCTTTATGCAAGCCATGACATTTGGCTCTGTTTCAAGTTTCAACTACGCGGATTCTCTGTAATGTGTATCACGTATACTACTATAATCTGACCATAATGCCCAAGGCATGGCCGGGAGCAATAGATATCTTTGATTGATCCCTTCATGTAATTGTGCCAAAGATCATAAAGAAAACAACTTTGCCCAGAAATTAAGCTGATGATTCCCAATGAAGAAACAAAACTACTGTAAGGTCTCACACCCTCGAGCTTGAAACGCAACTATAAGTCTAATGTAACCAACAATTGAATTTTTAAGAATTGTCTATATTACGTCAAAATGAATTACTCTAAGTTAATAATAGATGCCTAGGTCCATTTTTATTGATATATGTGTAACCATATATAATCCTAGGGTATAACAACTAAGATATTGAATAGGCAAGTTGGCAACTACTATGCTTAATGCGGATCCATAAAACTGAATTATCAGAGCTAGTCTTCTTCTTGATATGGAGTCTGGGTAAGGGAACAGAGGACTCTTCTGTCATTTTAAGTAAGATCATATTATATGATAACAGGGGGACCATGGCTTGATTCTATACTTTATTGACTCTCTCCTTCCTCCAATATGTCAGAAATGGATTCATCCAATCCTCACCTTAACAGACAGCTTGTTTTTTCTTTTAATAATTTCTTTTTTGTCCCATAACAAATGATAATCTTTTGCTTCTTCGGCTATATATATAAATATAAATATCCCACCTTCTTCAGCCATAAACAATCACCAACTACTGCTAACATTCCTGCATTCCCTCAATTTCCCTGCCGTCTTTTCTCAAACACAAAAAAGTCTCAATCTTGATGGATATCATGGAAGGGATGATGATGAAGAAACAGTCTTGTAGTGTTGCAAAGGCAGCATCAGCAGCACTAGGTGTGCACAAGGATTCACAAATGATATCCAAAGTGAAGCCCAAAATTCGTATAATTCACATATTTGCACCTGAGATTATCAAGACAGATGTTGCAAACTTCAGGGAATTGGTTCAGAGACTCACCGGAAAGCCCACAGACAGCGGCTGCATCAAGAAAAAACAGAGAGTTCCGGCCAGCAGAAAACAGGAGGGAAGGAGCAGTACTACTACTTTTCCCCTCAGGCCAATGGCCAAGAAAATGGAAATGAGAAGTGGGTTTCATCGTTCGGAGTTCAGAGAGAGGATTAAGGGGGAAGAAGAAATATGGAGAGGTGCAAACTCCGGGGGAGGTTTCTTGGGTGGCTTTAATGAATTGGAAGGTTTCATGGAACAACTTAATGAGTTTCCTCTACTTCCTATGGATGCTCCTCACGTGGAAGCAGCCTATGGACAATCCCAGCTCGCTTAATTAGTTAGTTAAATAGTATTAACTTGAGGAAATATGGTGTTTCTTTATAATTATTCCATTAATTATATATTCAATCTTTAATTGTTTAGGGCTAAGTAATTCCATTCCGTATCTCTTTCTCCTGATTCTATTCATCCTCTGATCAACTATATTATGAAAGTTTACGACCTGGTGCTGTAAATACAAGAATTAATACAGTATTGTTCTCCTTGTTGTTTGTTTTAACGAGGGAATGCTGTTCATTTCTTGTCCAACTGAAGATACATACATCTCTATTCTCCTCCATTTGGATGTTAACCATCTGAAAGAACTCTAGTTTTCATCATGTGTCTTCTTTTTGTGTACTTCATATATATGATCTCTGTGTTGTTATCTCTGGGACAAGGGAACCAGGTTCAGTTTTTCCTACAAGGGACTTTTTTTCCCCTTCTTTTTTCTCTGGTAAAAAACAAAAGCATCTGTTACAGTGACAGTCTCTCATATCTTGATGGCCTTTGTTTCCTGCAGAAGAATACAGTTTCGGTTAACCAAATTGGACTTTACAAGAGATGCTATCATTGATTAATACATTGCTTTTCTTGTAAGATTCTTCTTTTGCATTATCTATGAAAGGGAAAAAAAAAAGATTATTCTTTTGATTGATCATTTTCACAAGTAGACGCCAATTAATCAACCAGGTTATCATCAGATAAAATGCTGCAAAGACTAATTTGTGATTATGGTATCAAATCTTTCTTTTCAGAAGGAACAACTTAGTCATATATTAAGGTATTACTTCCTGTAGTCATTTGGCGTTTTAGATTAAGCAATTTTCGCACATCAGTCAAAGGGGAATGCTCACAAGTTAAAAATAACATTAGCCAATCACTAACCAAGATTTGGAAATGGGATTTCAATCGCAGTACACTGCCAGCAGGCCAAGAAACAGGCCAAGAAGTTGCATTTTTCTCAGTTCACAGTCAGTCATTACATACAATAACTGAAACTTTCTTCCCCACTAAATGAGTACCAAAATGCAGCCTCCCATGCTGAGTTCCCAAGCCCTGGGAAGGTAAATGAAATCTGAGCAGCTTTCATCACGCAATCCTCTAGATTATTTCCTAATGAATAGTATTTCACGCAAATTTGTCTTGCTTTTCGAAGGGAGGAAGATTTTTTTAGTTCCTCCAATTTGGAAAAGCTGGTTTTCAACTCTCGTAGTCTGGAACTACATCTTCCATTGGAGATGGGACCAGATCCAATCTTGTAAGGACTTCAGGCACTCCACTTGTACTCCTGATTATCTGCACCAAGAACCCACCCCAAGGTATTAGAATTGGGTAACCTCTCAACAAGTTCTATACTAGGTGCAATGGCTAAAGGATGGTGAGGTCTAGCAAGTAGGAGCAAAGAATACATTCTTTTGCTTCATTTTGTCTTCTTGAAAGTCTTTAGGCATTGATATGCAAGACGGGAAAGTAAAGGTTGACTTCTCATTTTTCTCATGGTAAGATAAAGCAATGATAAGAGTTGGATTGAGGGCATTGTGCCCAAGCAACAAATGATGATAGAACACCGAAAATGAGGATATAAAGGACAAGGGGAAACATGAAGCATGCAATTATTAAGCTGAAGTGTAAAACTTATATAAGAAATAATAGTCTGCCTTCCAGCATCTGGCCTAGGTTGATTTCATCATTGTAACAGCTAGGATTTACTATAGAAACTAGGTTCCGGAAAGCACCAAAATGTAATCCTGTCTTCAATGAGGGAATACAGCAAAAAGTATACATGTATCAAGGACATCAAAGTCCGAAGAAAGATATTTCAACATTACTAACAACCTACCAGGATTTCTTCATCAAGATATGAGATCATAAACAGTCTCGTGTAGCCTCCACCTGGCATTGATCCATGAATCTTATTATAAATATAAAAACAATAACAGGGAAACTAGGCAAAAAATCAAGAATCTCCTGATTGGACATATCCAAACAATAATGTTACATGACAATGTACTCTATTTTCCTACAAGTCAGTTTTACCTTGGACTAACAGGATCTCTGTTTATTTTCTTTTTAAATTTTTTGAGGCTGCTTGTGAATTAAAAGGCAAAAGTTCATAACTCAAATGTATAATTCACCACTCAAGAACTCTGTCTGCACTAGCTGCCCTCCCCCCCCCCAACAAAAAAAAGAAAAAAAGAAAAAAAAAGAAGTTTTCACCTGAAAAGCAAGAAGTACATTCAAAAGATAACGGACTCACCAAGAGGAATTTTCAGTCCACTGGATACGGTATCCCTAACAGGAGCAGGCAATTGCTGCACTGTCTTAACTGCCTGATTAAAAGCACCTTTAAGTTGTTCAGGAATAACTTCTTCATTAATCTTTGGCGACTCAAATATCCCTTCAACATATTCCTCTTTCATTCTAAGTGGTCCCTCAACTGATAGCTTGGTGGAAAGAACAAAGTTGCTTTCTATCTGCAATTTCACCAAAATCATTTAATTTCATGTTGGTGAGATTGTAAAAGTAATCAGGTATAATTACATATACAGAGAATCAGTAATCCTTTCATATATTGATATTCACAAATTTTCAAAAAAAAATATCAGCAGTTTTGCATTATGCTTCTTGGTTGCTGTCCACTTAAATTAGTATCTGAATGGAATTTTTTTCCCCTTTTTTTGTGTGTGTTTGTGCTTATGCCTGGTATGAGGACTCTAAGTGAATATATTCACATATGAACAGAAACAGATTTTAGAGGAAAAAACTCTGTTCTTCAAGCATATATGTTAATGTCCGGTGCTGTTTTCCCATAATTTTCATTGCATGGATAATTATTATGTTTCTGGCCATGAAGATATTGCATTCTGAAAGTAAACAAACACAAAGGGTTCTATGTGTACACCTAGATTTCCAGTAGAAAGCTTCAACTTACTCTGGCTCATTAATGCTTATGTAAAATTCGCCTTATCATATCAAGATTGCTTCCAGCTATGTTGGATTGAAGAAGTTGTGTTGATGAATTCGTTGGAAAGAGGACTGTGGAACTAAGCCAACTCCTAAAAGTTGCACTTGTATTGTCATTCTGTCCTTGTTATTACAGGATCCACTGATCATATACTTAGATGATTTATTGGCATACGAGGATGCCCTCATGATTTCTGGACTTAAATCAATAATGGTTCCAGCCACGGAAGGAAACCTCATGTATTTCCTTCAACTATTAAAGAAAACTCTTTTCCCGATGCAATAAACCCATATGCTGACATAAAACATAAAAGCAATTTACCGAGTCCACAAATTTCATGTTGGCAGTAATGTTTGCATATCCATCTTTGATCAGCACATCCAATTTTGATAAATTAGCCAGAGTTGTGGGAAGTCTCCTGCAAAATACCATACATCATTGACTGTAATTCAATAGATGTAGTTCAAACTCCAATAAGTTAGATAATTTTTTCATGGGTTTTGATTTTCAAGCCAGGAGCTTGTTTTACTAACTAAAAAATAAATCTATTCTTGCAAGTAACAGGCAGTTCAAGTTGTCAACTTGGAGGACCTGATACAAGCATTGGGTGAAAATACATGCATTTGTGTTTGCTCCAACTATAAACAACAAATGAAACAAAATTGACAGTTGCGTTTGTTCATCATTTTCCAAGGCTACTCACTCTTTGCTGAAAATATGAAATCTCATCCAAAGTTTAAAGTATGTGCTTTAAGGGTTCATCAGGAAAGAAGATATGAGGAAAGGTCCCTTATTTGTAGGCAAAGATAAATCTCAATGAAGAACAACTCTTACTCAAACAGAAATTTAGCCGCAAAAAATCCAGGGCTTCCATTTCCAAACCAATCGAAATTCCATTTCCCTAGAAGATATGGGGACCTGGACAGCTTAAAATGTTAGTGTCATGTTGATAAGAACCGCTGGAGTGAACTCCATTGTCAAAAGAATTAACCTTACGTTGTGGGTCGAGGTGTCGGACTGAGCCGCTCGAGACTAACTATCCTCTCATTTACATCAATACGCTGCATATCTGTTATTTTCCCAGTAACTAAAGCTTCAAAACCTCCAGCATCTTTGAACTAAAATTAGCATTTCAAGCAACAAAAACAGAGGAACAGATGTGAATCTCTTTTTCATGACATCACAGTACACAGATGACAGATCAATAAAGCTGAGATTATCACATCAAACACACTTATTCACAAGATAGAGAAAGGAAAGCAGCATTACAAACTGATTTTCAAGTCCAATTAGTTCAAAATTTCCTATTCAATGATCCCAGATCCGACTATGAGTTTGCAGATTACCCTTTTGAAACTTTGATAAGCAATGTATCAAGGTGCCTCCCGCAATATTTAATACTCAGAGAATATTTGAACTGTATGTAGAATATATCACGAAGACACGAGAAAAAGATTTTATTCCAGTCCTAAAGAAACAGATAACTCAGAGCCAAATTATGTACATAGTAAAGAGGGAAACAAGAAAAAACATCTAACAGAAATGTAAATTCAAATATCTCCCAACAAAAAAAAACCACCCAAAAAAGAGAAGAATTTTCTCTCGAACCAATAATGATTTGAGAAACCAGAAAGAAAGCATCTTCATTATAACTTCAAAAGAGAAACTCAGGAGTTTACTACTAACAGCAAGAAGCAGAGATTCTTTAGCTGACAGTCTCTCCATTTCTTTTGCATAAGCAGCCGAAGCTCCTTGGGTTGTTGTCTGCTGAACCATGGACTTACAAATGAAAGCGGACTCTTTTCTACCAATTTTCACATTTTCTTCAAGTTTTTGACTTTTGCTCCTTCCTGATAGATCAACTCTGGGAGAAGCAAGGGGCGCCGTACGACGCAAAGCCATTGATGATTTAAAAGAGATGCTTTGCACAGAACAACGAGAATTGCAAGCCATTGAAAAGGAAAATTACGAACAGTACTTTCCGTAGTATTCGAGAAAATGGCTGTTGAGAGATTCACAGAAAATGAGGAATTATGAGACGGGGCAGGGTAAATTTGTCATTTACATTTTAGACCGTTTTAAATTCTTTCGATGGCAGAAGGCTGTCTTAATTCTATGCCATAGAATAGGTAAAAATCACATACCAAAATTTCTATTTAATAATGAGTAAAAAAAAAAAAAAAAAAAAATTGCAGACCAACAAGAACCGTCAAAACCATTTTCACTCTCGACTTCCTGTATAAGTGATGATCGAAATTGATCGCTGACAAAAATTGAAAGCAATTAGGGACCTCAAGTTTTTCACTCGGTTTGATCGCAAAAACCTACTAATCTTCGCTGATATTTACCCTCATATGTGAGCCATTGCCATAAGTAGAAATTGATAATGCTCAAGGCGATACAAATTCTTGGTTCGTCATCTTCGTCTTCTGGGTTTGCCTCTTTCTCCCAGAGATTGAAGAACAAGGCCCCCAATCCCAATTGTGTTTGTGGGCTCTCTTTCACTTCAAGAAAATCTATTGCCACATCATTGCCATCAAGAAGAAAAGGTTCTCCAGTTCTTCGGCCGAACAAGTACAGGTACAAGAGCAAGGGCCAATATTTTCACTTCAGAGCTTCTGCAATGTCTCTTCAGCCAAACCCGGATGACACGTTGTCCGCCTCCTTGTCATCGTCAGCAGAAGTTTCTTCTTCTTCATCTGCTGCTTTTCATTCTTCAAATGTGAGTTTTAAGCTTTGAATTCGTTGTTTCTTTAGTGTCTTCTCAACAAGTGTCGGCCTGGCACTGTTTTTCTTGCACCTGCAAGTTCTAAATATGAATGTGTGGACAGAATTATGAAAGTCAAACAAAAGAAAAGAGAGTTTCTGGTTGATGATATCAGGAAGAGAGTTTCTTGGATAAATTTCTGCAATAGAGTTATTAATATTGCCTTTATCGATGTGTTAGATGCTATGGCGTGGAATTTTTTGATTCTGTTCTCTCTATTGTCTTTCCTCAAGCATGCCCCTGAATCTATTTATCTTAGGATGATCCATTAGGATAACTTTACAGCATAATATGGTATCTGATGTCGTTCAACTATGCTGTGCCTGGTTTTTATTTGTCATTTTTGCCTGTAGTTGTGTACTCTGGGTTCTGGGATTGTTTGTTAAGATTAAGAGGGTTTATTTGACATTGTTTCAAAATTGTGTGTCTGGGATGGACTTCTAAGTTTCATGAAAATTCTCTTTTCCTTTCTTTGGACCAATTTTAATTTCTTCTGATATATCATGAAGTCTATATTGGCTCACAACATTGATCTTTGAGTTTGAAATTTTACCCAGAGTGCTGTTTCTTGGTGTTTGCATTTTCTTTCATGTTTATTTTTGTTAGATTTGAGTCCACCATGTATAGAGTTGTGGCTCTATGGTTGTACGCCAAGTAATCCTTAAAACTAGTAACAGTTAACAATCTCCAATACAAGAAATTTTCAAAAGGCAGAAAGTTACTCTTCCAAGGAAACAATTGAATGATAAGATCTGCAATTCAATTTCCAGTGTATTCTATCAACTATGAAGTTCAAAAAACACCAAGGTCTCAAAGGGGAAGCACAAGCACTCATACCAAGAACTTAGAACAAAAAGAATCTAGGCTCAATATTTTAATCCCAAAATATTTGAATCTTTTCATTCATGATGTCATGTGAGCTCTCTTTCTACCAAGATGGCAGGGTGATCATTGGGATAAGTATACTCAACCTTGGCTTGGGATTCAAGTTGATTACTTTATCTCTCCCTTTCCCTGTATCTTATCTCATTCTTCTTTCCTCTGCAATTTGCTTATCTGTTCACTTTGCAGGTTAGCACTCGAAAGATCAATTATTGCCAATCATGTGGTGGCAAAACAAAGCATGAGATACCTAATGGGGAGGAGAAGATGCGAGCAATTTGCACGATCTGCGGAAAGATTGCTTATGAGAATCCAAAAATGGTAAGTATTAAATGGTATGAATCTGGAAATGTTCCCAAGACAAACAGTAGATTTGTTAATTGGTTATCAAGATGGTTTTACCAAAATAATTTTTTATTCCATGCTAGGAATTACGCAGAATCATATGATACACTGAAATCACGTAGTAAATTTCAGTTCTTTGTTCTGCTTTATGTATGCCAGTTTTGATACCTATAATGTACATTACATGAACCTCACTGAAATAGAACGAGCCAACTTGTTACTCTAGGAATTTTTCATGCTTCTAATGAACATGTACCAAGCAATTGTGAGACACTTGCAAGCTCAGCCTGTTTGGAATGGTAATGTTACTTGGAGAATCATATGCATTTTGAAATAAGTGGATGTCAACAAGATTCTCATAAGCAGAAGAGAAAAAGGGAAATTTATGTTGGAGGAGCCTCCACCTGGGATTGACTACTTAATATGCACATTTGTGAACTCTTCCGGGTGTACATCTTTCTGCTCAATTTGGGAATTTTAGTTAAATGGCATTGGTAAAATTGAAATTATTATATGTGAGCTTATCTCCTTGCATTGATTTTACCATTTATTACCTAAAGCTATTAAATCTATATTCTGATGACATTATCAAACTGGTAAATAATAGGTCGTTGGTTGTCTTATTGAGCATGAGGAGAAGTTACTGTTGTGCAGGCGGAAGATTCAACCATCATATGGTCTTTGGTATGCAATTATATTATCCATCACCAGGGATTTTACCTATTTATCTATTTAAACTGATTTAAATGGTTTTACATAGGCTGTACACTGTAGGGACTCTGACAATTTTGATTTTAGCTCCCATAGAAGTTTAATTTTTGGATATCTCATAGGACACTACCTGCTGGTTACATGGAGATGGGTGAGTCTGCTACAGAAGGTGCAATTAGGGAAACCAGAGAAGAGGCAAATGCAGAAGCAGAAATTTTGTCACCCTTTGTACAATTGGATATCCCTCTTATAGGCCAGGTGAGGCAATCTCCATTTTGGTACTTTTGAATGCTCATGCACTTGCTAAATTATTCATGTACCGGTTTTTCCCTTAAGTAAACAGACGTACTTAATTTTCTTGGGGAAGTTGAAGACACCCCACTTTTCACCTGGTGATGAATCATTAGAGTGCCGGCTCTTTGCCTTCAATGAGATTCCCTTTGATTCCCTGGCATTTTCATCCATGTTGGTTACCTTAAAATTGGTATGATCTTGGGTTCAAAAACTATCTTAATATTTCTTCAAATCATCAATTTTGCTTGGACAAGTTAATTCTGAAAACATTTTCTTCGTGGATTTAGTACATTGAAGATCGACTGGTTGGAAGGCCCAAGTTTCATTATGGAACTATTAACAAAAGGTACTATAGAGTTCCTAATTTATTATGAGAAAGTTACTTTAGATTTGTTTGTTTTATTGTGAAGAATTGGAAGGGACAGAAATATAATGGTTGACATATGCCATATAAGGTGGCAACTACCTGATAATGTGGATTCTTTGGATCGCATCAGACTTTTTCAAAGTTATTTGGGAAAAATATACCTTGAAAACTCAAGTGTCTTATGGAGAATTGGTTTTTTCTCTGTTCTGATTCTATTTCTGCATAGTTCTTTTTTCTCATGAGGAATGAAATGATTTAGTTCATGATCTCTACTTAAACTTTCTAAGCTGAATGAATTTGACTTTACTTTTAAAGGCGATAGATTATACAATATCAATGTCTGATTCTTGACAGACCTGGAACCAGCCCTTCTGATATTCAGGCTTATACACTCGATTACCATATGACATCCTCATGATATGTACCAAGTGTTGTTGAAGTCAGAATGATGCCAACAGAGCACGCATTGGTTCCTTTTCCTTGCCACATTATACACGAGTACGATGGCAGGATTAACAACATTTTTGGGAAGTGCAGCTTGTCTGGTCAAATATAGCTAAGGCCATGAAGGAGGATGTAGTAGTGGCTAACCAGAAGATTTCTCGGGGTTGTTTGACACTTTGATAATCAATTGACACTTTGAGTTCCTTGCCATTCTATTAAGAAGTTTTCAAAGTTCTTTGATGGTTTGAAATATAGACTAGCAGTATTACGAATTTCAGAGTAAGGCCTTTTATTTCTTTGTTTCATTTTGGAAAGATTGACTATTGATCCAGGCCTTTTCTCCAGCTCTCTATTAGTTACAACTCTTTGTTTCTCCAAGTACTTCAGTTTCAGGAAAGCATTGCCAAGAGTCATCTTGCATTTTGTGCTCTACAGGTTTCCCAGACTTCTGTTTACTTCAAAGCTAAATAAAGGCCTCAAAGAATAGAATACATTTGGTGGTTGTAATATTCCAACTTTTTCCTCCTCAAATCAACAGTGTAGTAAAGGAAAGTTAAAATTGCTACAACAACATTAGGCAGAATTTCTGTCTTTTATTTTGTAGAAGAATCATTATGTAAGCTACAACAACATATTGTACATTGTTCTTCCCATTACAGGGGACCTGTAATTTTTAAGATTGCATTCGTCACTAAACTAGGTACTAAGATCAAGATTTTAACCTTTCGTCCTAAAGGACATTTATGCAAAACCGGGTCAATTGCAATTCGGGGCTGATCACTGACTGAGTGCGAGTTTATCACATAAAGACTGATAGGCTGCACTGCATACCTTGAACTTCTCTTCTGCTACCTCCTGTCAATAGCAACTTATTAGTTACCAAATTCAATGCAATTGTAGCAGTTAATGGAAAGATAACGTCGGATTGGGAAGAACCCAGACAAAACTGAAATAAAGTAGTAGTAAATAAATGTCAAAGGATACCTTGAAAGAGCCCTGATGGCGATCTGGATGCCATTTCAATGCACAAGCTCGATAGCTGAAATTGAGAAATGAACTAATAAATTACAAAATCCTTGAAGTTGTTGCAATAACAATCTAAATGCAAAACTTTTAAGGCACATTGCTTTTAGCAGGTTACTCATAAAATTGGATCAAAGATGAGTGAAAAGACTCACGCATTTTTAACATCTTCAAGATTTAGAGGACCTGATATGCTCAATCCAAGGGCCTGTCTATCGGAACTTGTGTCTGGTTCTGAACTATCAGACTCATTAGAGGATTCATAGTCCTCTTCATAGTGATTTCTCCTATTCCAATAATATCTATAATTGTTTGAGTGGGAAAAGGAGTTCCGCTGGTCAGGTTCTTCATTTATAAAGTTATAGAAGAAGTATCTGTTACTATTACCAAATGCTGAGCCAAAAATCATCTCAACGTCAATATCATCATCATCTCCAAAAAACTGGAAACCTCCTGCATTGGGGGAAAAAACTTCAAAAAAAACAGTCAAAATCATAAAAATACAATAAGATTTAATGAAGTAAACTTACTTCTATTTGAGAAATGAGTTTTATTGTTCCTTGACTTGGCCCTTCTGAATCCATTTCCCTGAAAATCCTGTCTAAACCATGAGTCACTGCTTTGTCCTGCAGATGAATCATACTCATCACGCTCATATTGCCAACTCTGGGAATTCCAGGACCATTGTCAGAAGGAGGTTACTACCTTACCTAAATCATAGAGTAGTTATGGGGAAAAGTTCCAAGAAAAGTATTGCTAGCAATCAAATCAAGAACTAGCTCAAATAATAATCCTATGAGAACCAAAAATTCATATTTTAGCTCACCTGCAAGTATGACAAGTTGTCTGGAGATAGTAAAAGGTGCATTTTAAGCCAGTTACATTTGCCAGATTGCACAAAATATTCTAAATTTTTAAGCTTAAAATTTTAGCCCATGTTGAAATTCAACATCTTTCTACTATGATAAGATGCTTGAGGATAGTGGGTATACTCTATATGATAGAGAGGATATGCCAAACTTTTTCTACTATTACTGTACTTTCTGGAACAAGCAAATCATGCATACCAGCGATTCATGTGCCTATGATTATCTTTCTTGTCATTCTTACCAGAAAATTGAATTCAAATTCTGCATAGAATAAGGAACAAGAATTTAAGGAAAACATTCTTTAAAACCCAAACAAGCATATAATCACAGAAAGGATTCTCATGCATATGAACATTCTCACAAAGACAAGACTCCAAAATCAAGTTCCCACATTCCCTCAAATACACACAGGGGAGAAAAGAATTTCTCAAATCATTCCAGGTTTTGGTCTAATAAAATCCAAGGATTTTTCAAACACATGGAGAAGAAAAAGACATCACCATCATTGGCATTTGAGGGCATTCCTCATAAATAGCACAGAGAAGATAGCATCATAACAGAGGAAAGCAAAGCACATATAACCAGTCACCACTAACATTGAAAAGGTGCTCAGCATAAGCACTAATATTGTGTAGCATCTCCTGTTTTGAATGTAGCCTCCTATATCTTTTGGAAAAATGGTTGGATCTCTGCAGAGAAAGGTATCACCGTATCATTGGTTTATGCATTTTTCATCCAGATGAAAGAAAAAACATTTGAAGATGAGAACAGAAGGAATGAGAGTGGATGAGGATATATAAAGTTTGCCACACTATGGCATCATAACAAGTTTGTCAATTTACTTTAAAGAAATCAAACATCAAGAAAATGAGGCCTCAAAGTGTTAAATTTCTTTAAGGTAATCTACCAAATAACTCAGTATCAATGATATAGTCAATATCCTTTTCAAGAAGCTTAAGAGTGTGCATCATTAAACCATTAAATATAAGTAGAATACTTGAGAATATTATCATGTAAACTCTCTATGTATCCATAAATGCTCACCCTTGGTGAACCCCTGGAAGCTCCTCCACCCTGCCAAAATTAAGGAAAAAATGAGAAACAGAATCTTTACTCAACGCAAAACTAAATAAGATGACAATATGCATCACAGCTAAAACACTTTTTAAACCTCCTCCCCACGCCACCCCAACCCATCTTTTCTTTTTTTTTACCTTTTGCAAGTAATTTCCATTGAGCATAAACCCGGGCAAATATATGTATAAATAAATATATATATATATATATATATTTATTTATTTATTTATATTTATTTATTTATATTATATTTTAAAGTTTATTACATTAAAGAGCATAAACCTTTACCATTATTGTCCAATAAAATCTCTTATAGAGCCTGAATTTCAATGAATTAGATGAATCCTAGGTGCTAAATAAAAACTATGGCAGAATAACAAATACACAAAGCTAATACACGAAGCTACCAAATTTGAGTGGCGGGTCAGGGAGATAGAGAGAGACTCACAGAATCCCAATGAGTTCGCCTTTTTCGTTCCAAGAAAGGCGTTGAATGGAATAATGAGGCCTGCAACTGAAAATACGCCTGATAATTGATCAGACCAACCTTTGTTGCCCTATTCATTGATTAAATTCTTTGGAAGAAAAAGAAGCATGAAGAATCAAAAATGGCGAGTGGGAAATTAGCAAGAAATTCTTGCATCGAAAATTTTGCAGTAAAACTGTAGAAGAATATTGAATAACTTCCAGATTCAGGTTTGTTATTGGGTCTAATGCATATACCTAAGCCATATGAAGAGCTCAATCTGCTTTTGACATTAGTTTGGGCTACAATGGTGGTCTTACGGATAATGGGCCTGGACATTAATTCTTTCTTCTTCTTTTTTTGTTCCTTTTTAAAGGGAAATAAGGACGTATTTGTGTGCTGTGTCAATGTTTTTTTCCCCAAATATTCATAAAAAAAAAGCCGTAAACATTTTTCACTTTCAAAACTTCTATCCCATCATTTTTTTTTAAAAAAAAATTCAAACCCTTTTTTCTATCAGACACTAAAAAATTATTTCACTTTGATCCATAGATTAAACTTATTAAATAAAACATTTTCTCTATAAAATTATTATAATGCAAAATTAGGATTATTTGAGACAATGATTTAATAATGTAATAATTATGTTTGAAATGTTTATATAAAAAAATTATATTACAAATCAAATGATAAGAAGGACTGGAGTTGAGATTTTTTATTTTATTTTATTTTATTTCTGGTGAATGTTGAGAACTTATTCTTCAAACCAAAGCAACTGAATGTTGCACATTAGTTGCGGCCCATATTTCTCTCCTGGTTGAGTGCTCGGCCGCTGAAATGCTCAGCACGTTAATACGACAGGCCATGAACTTCGGGCGACCTCTGACTATTACTACCGGTGGTTTACCAGACTTTGCTTAGAAAGATAGTTTTGAGGACTGACAGGCAGATGTCAGTGGACGGACATCCACCGCACGTGACGCAAACAGGCCGGCATGATCTCCATAGTCCAGACTGTTGGACCAAAAAAAAGGCTGAGCTGGACTGGGCCGACTATTGCATCATCAACCCCACGTTTCTTTATTATTATTACTCACACCCACCCCACTTTGGTTTATTGAGAAAAAAGAAAAAAAAGGGCAAAAAAAAAAAAAAAAAAAAAAAAAGAGGAAAAGAAAAAAGTTGTATATAAAGTGGTAAAATGAACTTTTTGTGGGGAACCTTTCTTCGAAGGACAAATTTGCCCCTTACCGGTTTTTTCAGGTTTGCCCTTGGGGGTAATTTGGACATCTTATTTAATAATTCAATTATAATTGAATTAATAATTTTTTCTCATGTCTAAAACATCCAATCATAAGCTTCCCATTTCTCTAGGTGAAATAAAGTTTCACTATAACAAAAATGCAGTAGAAAATATATATCAATGAAGCATAATTTATAACTAAAGAAGCAATCGTATAATGCAAAAGATTAAAAAAGTGAATATGTATGTAAATTTCGATAAACTGATAGATATTTGTCCATTTGTCTAATTTATTAAGATAGAAAATCTTTAAAAAAAAAAAAAAAAAAGAAAGAAAAGGATCCTTGACCATGGGTAAGATTCCAAGAGTGCCCTCAAAGTTGGAAAAGTGGGATTGTTCATAAAGCTGCGGGTAAATTCGTCCAGACAGGAGAAATGAAGGAAAAAGCAATGGCGTCCATTCGCTACCAATGGACAGTATCTTAACTCGAGGAATTTAAAGTTCATTTAATGTTCATTTCATCACAATTTCATTTTTCGGTTTTTTAAACAGACTTGGCCGCGGCTACCTCTGGCGCAAACATCACAGCCCTTTTGAAGAAAAAAGAGAGATAGAGAGAGAAAAGGGAGCTCGGTCTGCCAGCCCTTCTTCATCGACTTTCCAGGGAAAGATAAGCCTCAAGGTACAAACTTTACTCTCTTAAATTCGACATTCTCAGGAATTTTTTCTGTTATATTCTTGATCAGAAAATTGTGTTTGCCCCGGAAATTTGTTATCTTGTTGAAGAGGTTGATCCTTTTAATGCCTGCTTCATTCGATTGTTATTGATTGTTTTGATCCTACACCTTTGGATCATGATCTGATGAGTCTGTTAAATGATTTCTAATTGAATTGAAATCACATAGATATGGATGGATGATCCTTTTTATTAATGCAATGCTGTTTGCTGTAGATTTTGTTCTGTTTTGTTTCCCGCAATTCTTTTTATTTCTTCTTTTTGTGATATTTCCACCCTTTTAATATTTTCTCGAGCATTTTGATTTGAGGAGCACATTCTCCGATGCACAAGGAAGCTATGTGCAATTTCTGATTAATGTGATGGGCATTTCTAGAAAGTCGGACTGTATAGAATTGGAAAGTACTATAATTTGTATTCAATTTCCCTTCATTCTAAAGCTGATCTGCACTCGGCCTTTGAATGGGGAAATCAAGGTCATTTCTTTCTCATGTGCAGAGGATACACTTGTATTGACAAATCTTGAACGAGTACATCTAACACCTTAGATTTGTTTTAATCACTCTTTTGATCAAATGATCGTGTCGAAGTTTTTGCTGATACTTATCGAGATGTTTTCGGACAAGATCTCTGAATGCAGTAGAGACCTTATTTATCCATGGGTTTTTGCAATCAAACTTTTATTACTCGTTGTGATTGATCTTCCTTTCACCTAACAAAAATGGGGAAATCAGCACGTTTCAGCTGAGATTTAGAGTGTTCCAGCTTTTAACAGGGAATTTTTTCTTGACTACAGCACGCTAGAAAATGGCAGAAACCGAGGAGATTCAACCCCTTGTCTGCGACAATGGTACTGGAATGGTTAAGGTAAATGTCATAACCCACCCTACTGTTGATCTTATAGAGTTTCAGCAAGAGAATACAAGACCTTTTGCAAATGTTATTCCTTGAGCTTTTGTGTTGATTTTTCATGTTTGGACCCAAAATTATCAGGCTGGTTTTGCTGGAGATGATGCTCCAAGGGCTGTTTTCCCTAGTATTGTTGGACGCCCTCGTCACACTGGTGTGATGGTGGGCATGGGCCAAAAGGATGCCTATGTTGGTGATGAAGCTCAATCCAAGAGAGGTATCTTGACACTCAAGTACCCAATTGAGCATGGTATCGTCAGCAATTGGGATGACATGGAAAAGATTTGGCACCATACTTTCTACAATGAACTTCGTGTAGCTCCGGAGGAGCACCCTGTTCTTCTTACAGAAGCTCCTCTCAACCCCAAGGCAAATCGTGAAAAAATGACTCAAATCATGTTCGAAACCTTCAACACTCCTGCCATGTATGTTGCCATCCAGGCTGTTCTCTCCCTTTATGCCAGTGGTCGTACAACTGGTAAGCAACTTTATTACCTAATCATGTGAATTAAACATAGCACTTAACTATTCTTACTGCAGGTCTACAATAAGAATTTTGAAATCTATAAGAGAGTACAGAATAACTTTTGTTGCTTGAAAAGTTTCTCAGACATTCTAGAAATTTTACTTTTGAGTCTTTTCCTATTATCCATTTGAAAAACAAGCAGAATTATATGATACCCTACAAATGAATGTTTTAAGAGATAGTAGAATACTTCTACTGTTCTCAATTGGAAGTATTTAAAACATGGAACTGATAGTCAGCCTGTTTCTAGACCTAGAGATACAACTGATAGTGAAACCTCAACCTGAAAGGGGATAAATAAAGAGACTACTCTCTGAGTTTCTAATATTTGTTTTTCTCTTATCATTGTAGGAATTGTGCTGGACTCTGGAGATGGTGTCAGCCATACTGTTCCAATCTATGAAGGTTATGCCCTCCCACATGCCATCCTACGTCTTGATCTGGCAGGGCGAGACCTCACAGATCATCTCATGAAGATATTGACTGAGCGTGGCTACTCTTTCACTACAACAGCAGAGCGGGAAATTGTGAGGGATGTGAAGGAAAAGCTAGCCTACATTGCTCTTGATTATGAACAAGAGCTAGAAACCTCCAAGACTAGCTCAGCTGTTGAGAAGAGCTATGAGCTGCCTGATGGGCAGGTGATCACTATTGGTGCAGAGCGTTTCCGCTGTCCAGAAGTCCTGTTCCAGCCATCAATGATTGGGATGGAAGCTGCTGGTATTCATGAAACCACATACAATTCCATCATGAAGTGCGATGTGGATATCAGGAAGGATCTTTATGGAAATATAGTCCTTAGTGGAGGTTCTACAATGTTCCCGGGCATTGCTGACAGGATGAGCAAAGAAATCACAGCATTAGCACCAAGTAGCATGAAGATCAAGGTGGTAGCTCCACCTGAGAGAAAATACAGTGTATGGATTGGAGGTTCCATTTTGGCTTCCCTCAGCACATTCCAACAGGTATTTTCCAATCCAAATAAACTTCATTTTCTAAATGTGTTTATGGTAGACCAGAATTTTATTCTACTGCTAGCACTCAAAAAGAAAGTTAAGCAGCCATTTCATGCATTATGTTTTCCTTCTTGACAATTTTTATTCCATTATGATTCCTGTGTCCTGTCTGCATCAGGAAGCATAGATTACTTAGTACCATTTTGTTTAATTCTACAACTGATTGTTGATTTCCTGAAGAATTCTTGACAATAGAATCATTAAACTTTTTCTTTCCTCGTGATGCAGATGTGGATTTCAAAGTCAGAGTATGATGAATCAGGTCCCTCAATAGTTCACAGAAAATGCTTCTGAACTCGTTGCATACAGTGAGATTGTTGGAGAGATTGACTGTGTCAGTATTATGAGAGAATATAACTTGCAGATAATGCTGGTTTCTCAGTTGTATTCGTTTCTTATTAATTTGGTTTTTTTTTTCTTGGTTATTTTTCTTTTGCAATTTGAAAATGAAGGTGTAAACAAGCAGAGCTTGCTAAAATTCAAATTTTTTGATTGAGTTTATCTAGAGTGATTCTGTATCTTATATATGTATAATGTTGAATGGATTCTTGATAAAGAGCTATTCCATCGATGTCTCTGTCTCACAGCCCTTTTGTTAGTTTATAATTCATTTAAGCAAACTATACATCTTCAGAATAGCATTCATGGCAACTGAATGAAACAGACCATGAATGTTCATTTCCTGCAGCATGTTACCACAGAAGAAGCTCTTTTGAAACTGATTAATAGACAACCAAAACTATAATGAAAACATGAAACAGTTACCATCTTTCACATCATTCCCAATTCCAATAACCAAAAGCGACAGGAGTTTCTTGAAGTACTCTAATAACAGCACGTCTTAAAAGAGGTGTAATCAGTCAAAATTGCAAGGGATAAGCACATGCTTTGTATTGTATAGATGGGGTGCAGCGATTGTTATGTGCATGAATAAACAAACAAATTTGTTAACTTGGTCTTCTGGAAGCAGGGACAATTGTCCGTGAACTCTTTCTTCACGAGACAGACTTCACATTTTCATCAATCCCTTCAAGAATCTCAATATTTGAGGGTCCAACAGTGTCAACAAATCCTCGTACTGATAATCCAGGTACAGAAACTTTGTTCTCCAGCATTTCGTGATCGATAAAGATGACAACAACTGAAATATCATCATGATAGTACCTCCTATGCCCCTTCTCATATTTCTTAAGACAATCATAACTAATCTTTCTTTTCTTTGCTGCTGCCATCAGGGCTGATTTTAGAAGCCTCCTTGCTATTCCCTAGAAGTTGAGAAGGAAGTTACGAAAAGAGATTAAAAACATAGACAGGCATATCCCCAAGGACTAATGTTTCACCATAGGATATGAGGAGAGGCTTACCATTCTAGGATTATTATACACAATCTCCACTGCCTCCTGATTTGACAAGTGTTCCCAAAGCCCATCGGATGCAAATATAATAAATTTGTCATTTGGCTGTAATATTCTAGCACAAATAGATGGATCAGCTCGTAGCACTGGCCGTTGGAGAGGTTCAGCAAGATGGAAACGTGGAAAAGATGGATCGAGAGAGAACTCTGGCCTCTTCAGGTAGGCATCCCCAATGGATCTAGATACCTGATAGGAGTAATTGTTACCACATAAACAGGCTTTATTACAATACATTAGAATCATAGAATAACAGATAAATAGTGTTATAAACCAATATTCATGAGGAAGTAAAAGCAAGTTATAAGTAATCCAATTCATTTAAAGTGAACAAGTATAGCACAGAATCCAAAAAAGAAAGAAAAGAAAAACAGAAAATTACAAATACATGAGAGAGGAGAGATCAAAATTTATGTGAGTGTGGACCAAATGAGACAAACAAAATTTCACATTCATGGTTTCTAAGTCATCACATACTTTCCAAAAAAAAAATCGCCATTACATGAGTCTGCTTTATCTTGCTAACAGTAACTCAAACATTTGTTTCAGAAAACCAACAATATAAACTGCCAATCATGGCAAATGCAGTGAATTGTCATAAAGATTGAAATTAGGTAACTGAGGCAAGTAGAGAGAAAGACAATTGACAGGACCAGAAATTAACGCTGATTTAAGTATATGTCTATTAAATCATATTGACTTTCTAATCTGAGAATAGTCTCTTGGCTTCAGGGAATATAGCTGAATGTTCTCCTCTTTTTTGCCAAAAGCATGAAAAGTTATCTTGTAAAGTTTATGTCAGTTCAAGAATTTAATAAATTTCATTCACTTAATATGTTGTATATTCCATTAAAGCAAACTAGCTCCAAAATTTAACATTCAATTACATTTTCATATTTCATAAAGCAGATGTACAAGATATAATGACCATTGTTATTTTGCTATAAATTTTTACTGTACTAGCAAGGTTCATATATTGTTACATAATACAATGCCTATTCAAGACACATTTCTTCGGTTATCGTAATAAAACAAAGGCAATGAAAAATATCTAAACTAATGTCCAAAATATCAGGGCTACAGTTGTATCCATTGTAGGAAATGAAGCAAGAGATCTTTAAAATTTCTCATGATATTCCAATTTGTGGAAAACAACCCAAGATTTGCATTCATAAACAAACAATTTATCAATACGGTAGGACGTATTGAGTCACCTCCAGCAAAATTTAGATGGAAATTTTCTCATGCTTAAAAGTCAGTGGAAGGGTATGTCTACGTTGGTAACATTTTTATCAGGACACACAGAAACCATAGCATGCAACAAATTTAGTTAAGCCAACCAACATTCTCAGCTGAATCATCTCTAGCAGAAAGGAAAATAGCACCTATCCATTAAAAAGTAAGAATGTGTCTCTTTAGGCAAAAAGATGAGAGAACCTGTATAATTCCTTTAATGCGCCATACTCCATTCTTCATAACCACTATTTGTGAATCATCAGGATGCAAGGACCTTAGTTCTTGTCTAACTTCCTCCATAGATGCATTATGATCCCTAGTCAATTGTTCAGCAATGACCTTTCTTGACCTGCCAACAGAACCAAGTACTGCTCTAGAATCACCAAGATTGGCAATAATTAAAGTTCCTTTCCAGATAACTCCAACCAAGCAGCAGGATCCAATTGAAGCAATTAAGGGCTTTATTGCAAAAGCCCTTCTCACGAAAGATAGAAAGCTATCTTCTGTTGCAGAGAATGCATCCCTAAGAATCCCTTCAGATATTGTTCCATTTTCTTGAGCAAGCTCTATAAAAAGAAAAAATAAGCATCTCTAAGTCTTATTATGACACTCATAATAAGTGAAACACATAAGTATCTATATTCAAGGATTGGTCAAACAAATTTTTCCACCAAGCAACTAAATGTTCACAGCTTACAACATGGAGTCTGTGAACTTCACACTTTATTTATATCTTCCTCTGGTCCCTTCCTACTCCACTCTTTCATACAGAAACCAAAGCGAAGAAAGAAAAGAAAGGAAAAAGAATAAGATGTGAAGCAAATCACTTCTGTCAAAGTGTGCGCCTTAAATTCCATCATTTTCCAAGATTAGAGAGTTATCATTTCTCCTGTCAGGACTCCATCAAGCCCCTATCTCGTGTAACAACCAGCAGAAACTGACAAAGTATTCATGGATTACTGCAATCGAATCTGCAGTGTCTGCTATTTAGAGCCTTATGGATACAAGGATTCAACCTTCGCACAACTAGAAGACATGATTATCAATTTTCACAAATATTAGGTATCCGAAGTAAAATGCACTAGCCACAGCAATACGTTGCCCATACAGGAAGAAAGGGACATTCAAAAGACTGTCATGATCAATGAGCCAAAATCATGTTAATAGAAGGACCAAAAAGAAAGATCTGATGAGTGTACCAGGACCAACAGATTAGAAAAAAGAAAGACGACTGTTTGGGACTGCAATTTACATCAAATCATCACAAGATAACCAATCAACCAAAACTAATGAATTTTTATTTCCCAAAATTACAAAGTTAGGCAATAATGGTTCAAATTTCTCAGTTTACCGAAGGAAACACAAAAATGAGACTATGCAGAAAAAGTATAGACGTCGTCAAAATCAAATTCTCTTCAGCAGTTAGTACTTGGAAACAAACAAAGGCGATTCCATTATCACAAAAAGGTCAAAAGCCACCAAGAGCAAAAAGATTTAACCCAAAACATGCATATACACCAAACTTTCTTTTCTCTCTTTTCCTTTTTCTTCCCCATTATTTTTGAATCCCAAAATGAAGTGGTAGAAATATACAGATAAGGAAAGACCATCAACTCAAGCCAACCTAATTCACACGTTTACTGCTTAAGGGAAATCAAAGGCTTTAAAAGAACAGTAGAAGTGAAGGAAAACAGAGGAAAATCCCTCACTTAGTAAATGAGGGAAGAGATGATCACATATGAATCTTGAAGCCTCAGGGCCACCATGGCCATCATAAACTCCAACAAAAGTAGCATAATGTCCAGTCTCAACTTGGCTGTGATCCTCAATAACTTCATTGGCCTGAACCACAGCATATGAAAACTCCCCGCAAGAATGCTTCTCAAGATCTCTAGACCAGAGAAGGGCGTCATTGTGACCTCCCGAACTGTCGCCATCATTATCATCCTTGCTCATACGGGCATACCGACTGAAAGGTCGCCAAAAGGATGATACTATCTTCCCAAACAAAGAACACATCCCTCATTTCCTTCTTCAAATGCTCTATTTCGTTTACAATTTTCAACACTGACAAGATCACACGACACAAACAAAACAGAGAATCTATACAGTATCAGTAATTTAAGAAAACATTGGAACTCAAAGAAAAATATTTCACGAACCGCAGGAAGAGAAAGAACAAGATTGATGCCGACACGCAAGAAAACTTCAGTAACTAACTTTTGATCATGAAGTGTAACAAAACCGTCTGTTGTGTCAAGATTACAAAGAAACACGCAAAAAATCCAGAAATAAATCGATCGGAACAAAAGAAAATCAACCAAGCGTAGACATAATGAAGAGAGTAGAATCAAGAATCCCTAAATAATTCTCAATTTAAACGTTGCAGATACGTGGGAAACTGAAAAAAATTCAATGAAAACCAGAGAATGGAAGGAGAAGGAATTACGCCAGAGTGCAAGAAAACTAGGCAGCGGGGATCAAGAACCGAGCCCAAAAAGAGAATAGATCAATGCAGAAGCAACGAGTGCAACAAGAAGTAGAAGAGAGAACAATGACCCGATTTGCTCTTTGTTCTTCTTTGGAAATTGAACAAGAATTGAATTCCACAGAGAGAAAGGAAAAAAAAAAAGTGGGAAAGAAAAGTGAGTACGTACGTTCGTAAGGTGGGTTTTTTTTATGAAAAAGTTCAGAAAGATATTTTATGGAGGAAGAAAGACGTCACAGAAATCAGTATAAAAATTAGATCTTGGCCTTGTCCTCCTGAGTATATACAAATACAACGGCTGCACATATGCATAAAATATATAAATATATATTACGTAGAAAGCAAGAATTTGGTTTATTATGCGTATATATATATATATATATATATATATATATGTGGGAGATAATACACTCAAAACATGGTATGTACAAAGACCTGATGGTGGAAAACCAGTAAAGAAGAACAAGAACGGGAAGAAGATAAATAGTGAAGAGGGAGTGTGAACATCTTTTATTTAAGAAATCTTCTCTCCCCACTCTCCACAAATGGTTTTCTAAGCATTTCCTATATTATATATTACACGTCTCTTTGGGGACATTTTAATGGCCGTACTGACGATCTCGCAGATCATAGGATTTGAGTTTAAATTTCACTGACACCCTATGAATAAATGACACCCTATGAATAAATGGAATGTCGAGGCATCTGAAATCTGTCCCGAACCATTAAAAAAAAAATTTTATATTTCACATTTGGTCTAAAGGATTTCTAAAAATAGAAAAACATCAGTGGGCAATTTGGCAAATTATGGTGATCACTGATCAAGATGCATTGGACATTAAAAGATAGTAAGTTATATAAATATATATATATATATATATATATATATATATATTCTATTTACATTTTCTGTAAATTGCCCGGTTAATTCTTATAATTTCATTTTTCGTAATCGTGGTAAAGAATAGACAAATTTTAAGGTAATTTTATTTGGTGAATTCTTCAAATCCAAGGTAATTTTGTTTAGGATAAAATCCTAAATAGTAAATAAGGAAGACATTTTACTACAAAAATTTTTCAAAAATTTGAAAGAACTTAAAATCAGAAAGAAAATGAACAAAAATTAAAAAAAAAAAAATTGAAAAGAGCAAAGGAAGATTCATGTGACATGGAGGAGCAAGATCTCCACTACCAAACATGTCCAAGAAATATATATACTTTAAAGGTTATTGAAAAACCAAGTCAAAAAAAATCATAGTCATCCATGTGAAAGAGCAATGGTGGTTTTAAAAGGCATGAGAGACTTGAGAGTTGAGACATATGGAGACAAACACATAAAGAGCGGAGAGAAGTAAAATGAAAAACAAAGCCTGAAAATGACTTTGAGAAGACATTGAATTCCTTAATTAATTACAAATGACAATCTAACCTTATTTTTATCATAATTACCACTTTGTAATCCTTGAATACCTCTAATTCTTTACAATTTCAAGTTTTTTTTTTTTATCCCTTAATTTCAAGCTAAAATTCATGAATCAAAATTGAAGCATTGCCCAAAAAAAAAAACAAGAAATAATGGAATTTTCATTGTAAGTTGAAGGGTTAATTTTTTGTGAATAGGGCCTTAGGAAATGAAGCGTGGGAAAGGCAAATGGTCTTTTAGAAATTTTGGTTATACATAATATATATGGGTTGGAAATGAACAGTAAAACACAGGTGACTCGTGAAAGGTTTGATTGCTGTGATGCTTTCAACCTACATAATCTAATCCTCTCAAAAGGAGCAGAGGAGAGCATTCATGAACAACAAACTTGCTGCATCTCATGGCTTAAAGTGTAATGGTTTTTAAAAGCCGGGGAATACCAGAAACTGGAATAGCCTACCGGTTTTGGTATGACTTTTTCTCTTTTCTTTATTTCATTACAAGTAAATAAAATAATCCCTTTTTTTTTTTTTTAGAAAAAAATTTCGTGCAAGTCTTAAATTATGAAATAGAATGGTTGACCTTGACTTTGATGAGTTTGATTATTAAATATGGTAGATTTGAAATCAGAAGTGATGACTTGGTTAACATGGGTATTAGATTTGGAAGTAGAAGGGATGAACATCACGTGTGGGGGATTCTTCTCCGATGATGTTCGTGTTGGGTGTCTGTTTAGATTTGTTATTTGGATTGAGAAAGTCTTTTTATTACTTGCTATGGGGTCTTATAACATGTGGAGGTGAAAGATATATATATTATTGTAGTTTTTGGTATTATTATTATTATGAAACAAAAGAACTAGTAACCAAGAACAAGGTTTCACATTTCTTGATTCTCCTCAAAGAATTTCGTCATACTTTGAATCAGAAGAATGATAGATGGAAAGTACTAGCTCTATGACATCCTCATATCAGATATCTTGCCAATGTTAAGACAGACGCAAACTTAATGGAACAACCTAAGACATCAAGAATTGCTGCAACATTCTATTTCTGGACCATTTTCACACACTTGGCCTTCTGGCTTAATAACCATTCTTTTCGAGTGATGATCCTGACCTCTTTCGCGCTTTTGGTAAATGCTGTACCTTGTGTCATTTGTGCTGTCCTCCACATGAAGCAGGTTACAGAATTGGAAATGGTGTGCATATAATAAAGGTTCTCTCTATCAGGGTTTTCCACTTTTATGGCAAAGCTTCGGTTATGTGTGTGTGTTCCATGGGATCAGCCTTTTTGTAAAGTCAAAATCTACTTTTCTGATGTGCCTGCACTGTTCACGGAGACCCTTACTTCTCCATTCATTTGTTTCAGCTGTGTTTAGATTATTTCTTCCCCCAGGTTTGTTTCAAGTGGGCAGATTCAAGCCGAAGGTAAATAACTGTTTTGTTAGATAAAGTTTAACTAGCAAAACACAGACTTTGCTACAGAAATATCTGGAGAAGAACAGAAACCAGAGTGAAAGATCATCTATGCTCACATTTTTGACTGAATGGATTGGCAGTACTTGAAGTGAAATTTCTACTTCAGATGCATTGGTGTTCTTGAAGAAAACCACTACGTTCTCTATACTCTGCTATGTTTAATTACAGCTCCACTTTCTAGAAATGCAGCTGACATATATGTTCAATAAATAACATTTTTATTTTCCTTTAGTCATACATAATCTAGATATGGATATCAGCCAATAAATAGAGTACACATTTGCAGTGATTTTCAAGTTCAGCAAATGTTCATTTCATAGTTCAGAAGCTTTATGCTTCAAAATTAAGATTTCATTCACACTGTTGCCCAAATTACTTCAGTCAAACAACCTGTAATACTATTTGAGATAATGAATTAGAATTCGAGAGAATCTTTAGTTCAGTTCTGCTGTTAATTTATTAGGTTTTGGTGTCCCTTGAAGTTAGTGATCAAAGGTACATTACACCTGTTAGTAGCAAGTTGCAAAAAGACAAAAGCTGAGAAACAATCTTCAAAAATCTGAATTGCATTCAGCATTCAAATCAAATACACCAGCAAGGAACTTCTTGTTTTATATTATTTGAGGCAATCACAGCTTCCAAGCGTTCAGCTCTCAACTCTCAAGGTTCAATATCCAGAATCCCATAAAAATATGTACACATTAGTGGAATTGAAGCATTTCTTTTATTTTAAATCCCTGAAAAAAAGGTTTACATTTTCTTTTCAAGGTAAGACAGAACTGCAGCTTAGCATGACTTCAACACCACAGTCATTGCCTAAGTTTTTCTTTCATCTGAAACTTTGATCAAATTTTCAGAACTTTTTCATATATGACTTCAAATTTTCAAATGGAGAATTATATATGGATGTGATTCTACTATACAAGGTGAGCTAGGCACCTATAGTAATAATATCTATGTAGAAATAAGAGGATGTGAATGATGTGTGTTTCGTAAGCATCTTCAATGGGAAATAATATGAAAACAGAAGGGGAAAATGGTAAGAAATCAGAACCACCATATATTCAAATACTCATTGAATCTCAGAGGATGTTAGCTCTCTCATGGAGCTAAACTTACCCTATCTACTCTGGTGTTAGAAAGGATTTCCATGGGAGTGTGTGATGTTACCTAGTACAGGTCATTTGTCAAACGCTTGTGTCGATTGTAATGCTTCTCCATGAAGACCTTGCAAGCACTTTCGACAGTTCTATGCCATGTCTACACATATTAAACAGAACAAGAATTTCAGACCAGAATTTATGGATTCAATAAATAGTCATGGTTCTATCAATTGAATGAATATCATATAAGTGTGCCATGGTTATAATGACTTTCTCAGCACTTCCTAAAAGAAAAGGGCTGTCAGATAAAAAGGTCTTTTAGAAAGGGGAATCGTCAGTACTTGTATTATTTGTAAGAAAATGGATGTCAAGAACTAGAAATACATGATGATGAGATACGTTCCTCCATAGATAAAAGCCTAAGCAAATTGCTCATAGATGATCAGGAATAGGATTGCCTTATATGAATGCCAATTTAATGTTTTCAATTACTGTATGATGCAACTCAGTTTGTCATATTTTTTAGAAGGAAACTTGGGAAAAAGTACCATCAAACCTTATATTATTATAAGCAATGCAATTCCCATTAAGGTAAATGGTAGTATTTGCTGGAAATGGATACTGAAACAGACCTAATAAAATCATCTTAATCACTGATCTCAGATGTTCCAAATCTTTAATTCCAAAACATCTTATTATCCTACTGCTGCAAATTCCTTTTGGCCAAAGTAGCTATACCGTTGACATGGTCTAATTATTCATACTTAGAAAAGGGGATGCAGCCAGCATTAATATTTGCATCCCAGGAATCCTCTTTATTTACAAATACATCATAATAAGGCACATGAAAAAAAATATCAGAGGCATGTCCGGAGAGAATGAAATTGAGTTATGCTTAATTACAACAAAATGATATATTAAAGAAAGATTTGGAGATAAAATCAATGGTTATTAGCTCAAGACAGTAATTGCCTTAATTGATCTGTTTGGGGACCGAAGCTAATTTTTCTCACCTTCACGACTGCACCCATAATTGACTTATTTTTGATTTCCCTAGCCCGGATCTTGGCCTTTCCAATCCCAAGTCTTCGAGCCAATTTTGCTGATCTCCGAGAACCAACGGGAGGCAGAAGAGACTTCATCTCAATAATGGAAGCACTAGTTCCATTCAAGGACGAGCTCTGATCAACATACACACAGGTATGGCCAAAACCGGCAGCTTTATTTATCCGGCTACTGCTTCTCTTAAGGCGTTTGGCCAACTGTAGCTCTTTCTTAGCCGCAGCCTTGTCTTCCTTTTCAAAACCCACTTGAGCAAACTTCTTCAGAAGATCATCCGATGATTTTTTTGTTACATGCTGAATTCTTGAAGCATTACTATTACTGTTATTATTATCACTAGTATCCATTGAAAGAAAATCAAGAACTTTGGACACGGAGACAAATTTGAAAGAGAGAGAAAGAGAATGATGATTGCTGTAAGAATGATTTGCAGTGAAGAAGAAGGGACAATTTGTGGTCTAAAGAATGGAAGGGAGCCTTATTATGCGGAAAATGAACCGTTATGGGAGGGGCGGTGGTATAGTATCATTACATGATTTGAATAATTGGTGGACTGAACATATAGCCGTTAGGCAAGAGGGAACCTTAATAACGTTAATTCGGACACTTAGTGTTTTGTATGTTGTCTGCATTCAGTTGTTGGGAATCATATAATTTTATTGATGATTTGTTCCTCTCCTCCCCCACAACTTTCTGACCCACCTCCAATGGGGGTCTACTTCCAATGTAGGCCCATAGAGATTGTCTCCTTGGCTTATCCACCAGATAATTGGGCTAATTTTGGACCTTTAAATCCTAATGGGCCTTGGCCTGCACAAGGGATGCTGAGAAATTTTGCTATGGAATTCTTTCAAAATGTATCTAAAATTAACGCAGAATTTTTAATTAATTTCTTGAATAATTTACATAAACATGCCATCCTAGCTGCGGAAGCAAATGGTAAGCTGGCTTTCATATTTATAGAATCCTTAACTTCGATCATGGGACATACATCTAATTAATTGTTTAACCTTTTAATTTCGCTGGAGTACTTACATTTATTTACCACCGTCATAAAATATATATTACTTGCCGTTTTTTTTTCAAAAGTTAAAGTTACTTTTTTTCCTTATAAAATGTCTTTTAATCCCCTTTTAAAAAATATGACACCATTTCATACTGATCGGTATGTCATTAGAGGAATAATATAAAAAAATATTGAAAAAAAAGTTAATTAACTAATAATAATAAATAATAAATATTAATTAAAATAATTTATATTTAGTGATGGAGGATATTGTTGTTTAAATTAATCAAGCTTTCAATTAACTAGAGAATTACTTTGACTCAATTTATATATACACATGCATAGTTTTGATCAAGAAACTGACTAATTCATTCATTCAATAATTGCATGAATATCACAAACAATCAATCAACAATTGAAATTTCGAAAATTTCTAAGTTTACAAATCATCAAACAGACAAAAGAAGCATGCACTCAAAACGCTGATCAAATCTACAACTTTGATTGGACATATTCCACCACATTCCTATCAATTTGGAATGCCTTGGCCAGAAGATCGCTGCTGATGGCCGGAGTTGACCCAAACACAGCATTCGCAATGGTTATGACACCTGGATTCTGACTGCTCAGTGCAGCAATGGCGACGGCACTTCCATATCCAACGTTACGCTGGAAGTGAACGAGTCCGACCGGAAACACAAACACGTCACCCTTTTGAAGGACTTTTGAGATGAAGCGATTCTCCGGGTTCGAAGTGACGAAACCGACCTCGAGAGTGCCTTCAAGAACTGTAAGAATTTCGGTGGCTCTGGGATGAGTGTGGGGAGGGTTGATTCCCCATGGTGTATAGTCTATGCGAGCCATTGAAATTCCGAGAGTGTTGAGTCCCGGCAGCTGAGCCACGAATACTGGAGTGACCTTGGAGCCAACAGGGTTCGTTGTATTTCCGGGCACGTGCAGTCCGGTGAAGAAGAAATCATTTGCTCCGACATCTTTCGGATCCTTGCAGGCCAAACCATTCACTCTTGCTGAAGATATGTAGAGATTAAATATTAATAGTGCGTGTAAGACATTTGATCATTTCAAACCGACTAAGGGAAAGAAATTGCTAATAATTACATGCATGCAGACACCATAATATTGCTAATTAATTTCAACTTTACCTGAAGTATTAGGATTAGAAACGCAGAAGTCTTGCAGCGGTGCAGGCTCAGATGCAAAGCCAAGGTAGCAAGAGGTCAGAGCTACCAAGCTCAAGAAAACTAAGAGTTTTTCCATCTTAATATAGAGACGAAAGAATTAGGTATTCAAAAGAAGAGGTTAACAGTAGTACTGTAAGATGCAGTTCTAGTTGATGCGTGCATATAGTTGAGCTATCATGATCATATTTATAGTGTGGGTTTTCCATGCAATCTTGCTAAGTCTCTTGGCTGATAAGATTTTCTTGAATGTTATATAATTTAAAAGAATGCCGCCCGAGCATGCAGAAAGGAATTTAATTTCAAGCCGGCTCCTGTAATCACAGACAGAATTCATCAGATAACCTTAGATTAATTTGTTCCATACATAAATAGTTCAAGAATTTGACCACATTATCGCGGTGATGAATCTTTGAATTCTTCAATCTGCCAGCTGCTATGTATAATTAATTAGATGAGATTCCTGTAGTAGAGTTCATTAATTTGCCCGTTTGATCGAGTCCCCCGTCCACATCTGTTGAAATCGCATCGAAACAGTACTTGTCAACATCTTTCAAAATTTCTTTCTTAGTTTTGCTGATAATAATTAACCATTAATAATTAATTAAGCAGATTTAGTCTTTGAATTATTTTGTCCAGTTTGTAAAATACATATATAGTACCATTAAATAATCATTGCTAAATTATTTTTTTATCCATCAAATTAGTTCCAACCTGCAAGATTCATCTGAGACAGATTAATTTGACGTCTAACCTTTATGCACTCTATACTTGGTGTACTTAGATTACTAGAAGGCTCCTTTTTTTTTTTGGTTAAATTTAGATTTTGAAATCTGCAAGAAATCGATTGGATTTTGCATGATAGTTTACTTAAAATTCAGATATTGATCATTTTAAAAAGTAATTTGAACCAGTTCATACATATATATATTTCAGTGTCTCTCAATATTCGACTGTCTTTTTCCATAGCCAATGAATTGCTTATGATCACCTTCTCTGTATGCCTTAATTAGCTTGTTGCAATCAATGGTTCTTTCCTTTTACCGACCTTATTATATCAGCAAAACCTACTCATCAAAGGTTTTATGTCTTAACTATCATGATGTTTTATGGATCACTTTTGGCTGCTTTTTCCTTGCAACTTAATTATAAGCAACTTTTCCCTATAATTAAATAATTGTCCAAGATACTTCATCAGAAACTTGTTTTAGATCTCCATGATATAAATATACATATATATACACCTTAGCAAATCCATATATATATATATATATCTTCAAGCTTCCTATTAAAATGATGGCCACCATGGCTGTAAAGAGTGGAAATTAAAATTTAATACTTATGTTTTGGAGGCTTGGCTTTGTGGGAGGGAAAAGGATTGTTAAATCATTTTGCTGTAGCTTAATTTTTTGACGACATCGAATTTTAGACATGTTGAAAATCCCACATCGGATTTATATAAGGGCCAATTATAATATATAGGACCTTGGGCAATCCTCCTTACTTGAGTTAGTTTTTGAATTTGAATTAGATCCAATTTCATATTTTAATAGGATATTAGAACCCGATTTGTTTGCCGATGTTGAACCCCCACGTTGAATTTCATCCTCTAGGGTGGGAGGATTGAGAATCCCACGTCGAGTTTGCGATTGTAGTATATGAAAAGGAAAAATGACTCAAATTAATTAAAGAAATGACAGTTCATTAGATAATAGGTTGGAAGTACAACAAATACAGAATTAACTGCTGAAATGAATATCAACTAAAATTCCAATGGCTTAAACAATTTCAAGAAACTTGATTCCATAGCTAGAACAAACATTGCGGCGGCATGATTCTAGAACTTTGCTTGAATATCATCCACTGCGCTCTTATCAATTTGGAATGCCTTAGCGAGAATATCATCACTTGTGGCCGGAGTTGATCCAAACACAGCATTTGCAATAGTTATGACACCAGGATTTTGACTGCTCAGTCCAGCAATGGCGACAGCACTTCCATATCCAACGTTTCGCTGGAAGTGAATAAGTCCGACAGGAAAAACAAACACATCACCCTTTTGAAGGACTTTGGAGATGAAACGATTCTCTGGGTTCGAAGTGACGAAACCGACTTCTAGACTGCCTTCAAGAACTGTAAGTATCTCGGTGGCTCTGGGATGAGAATGAGGAGGGTTGATTCCCCATGGTGCATAGTCTATACGAGCCATTGCAATTCCGAGTGTGTTGAGTCCCGGCAGCTGAGCCACAAATACGGGAGTAACCTTGGAGCCAACAGGGTTTGTTGTATTTCCAGGTACATGCAGTCCGCTGAAGAAGAAATCATTTGATCCAACATCTTTCGGATCCTTGCAGGCCAACCCATTCACCCTTGCTGAACATAAATATACACAAAACATGAAAAGTGGAGGAGGTTTAACATGAAGCATGCTGTTAGTGTAATCAAGCAAAACCGTAAAGTACATCTCACGCAATATGCAAATATACCCAAGCTATTAGGATCAGCAACGCAGAAATCCTGCAATGGAGAAGGCTCAAATGCAGCAGCAAGGTAGCATGATGTAAGAGCTACTAAACCCAACAGAAGTAAGCTTTTTTCCATCTTAATTAGGCAAAAGAAGGAAAGCGATACTGAGAAAACAGGTGTACGTAAGATGCAGGTATTAAAAGATTTTGAGTAATGGTGAATATACCTCCTGCGGTTACCAGCCTATTTATAGTTGGTTTTGCAGGCAATCCTAGCAGAATCTATCTGAAGAGAAAGATTTCCTCACCTGGAATATTAATATTATCTACAATACAACAATGCCGCCCAACCAAAAGAAACAGCAAGACAAGACGGCTTTCATCACCATTTGTTTATTACTGGGAACTTACCAAAGAGATGCTCTGAAATTCTTTCCTCGCGCTGTTGCCAGGCTGGTTAAGACTATAGTATAATTCATTTGCCTGGTTTGATCCCTTATGGTGAAAGCCGACTAGTATAAGATTAGATTTATCTAAACATCTATGCACACATATATTTTTGAAGTTTATGAACAATATATATATATAAAAGATAATATAGATTTTCTAACTACAAAATTCCATATTTTGCGGAGCAAATAAATTGTAGATTATGTTACAACAGGGAATAGGAGAAACCAATTACGATTATAATAATAATGGTAATAAAAATTGTCCAATCCAAGAGAATTCGTTAATGACTTCAAGTTGACTGTTCTAACTCTGAGTGACTTCAAATTGCTAAAGATGGTGACGAATGGAACAGTGGAAATAACCAGGCTGTGCTGGAGTTGGCTATCAACCATAAGGGTGAAGCATGCAGAAACAACTGCTTTAATCAATCTATGATCAATAATTTCCCATAAACCTCGAATGTTCAACCACATGTTACAACCTACAAAGAAAAATATGTTTCTATAGATGTTAGTACTTGCTTCCACTGCATAAGAGGTGGGAAAAAGAATGAAAAGAAATTGGCAAACAGGGTAAGCCTAAGCAGAAAAAAATTCTTTGCAACAATTCCGATTAAGTTTGCTTCAGAGTTAGCCTCAAGATATCCTGTAAAGATTTATTCACCAATTCTTTAATGAAAGAGCACCTAAGGTCGATTGCTCAATAGTACACACAACATCACAAGCCTAGGATCTACGAGGCTATGTAAGAGCATCAAACCAAGACATACGATTATCCACTCAGATTTATATTAAATTGTTAAAATCAAGAAAAAGTAGAGCAACTAAACAAGTAAATCCTGAGGCCACATAAATTAATTCAGTTCAAATGTGTAAAAACAAGGCAAAAATGTACCTTTCGACATAATTAATTATAATCAAATCATCAGTAAAAGAATAAGCTGAAATAGCTCACAAAACAATTTACATCAGATAATTGATGATCGCGTTCATTCAGTCCAATATAACTCTAGCTGCAAAAGGTACAATTTAAAGCCAAGCCACAGCAGATATAACATCAAAATGTGTAACGACAGCATACCTCAAACTATGAATTAAACTCGGTCTTAAAACTGAGAGTATGACATTCAAGATTTCTCATGTTCAACTGCAGGAAATCAGCCAAAAGAAAGTTAGGATGTATAAAGCCAAATCACAATATTTCTCAGCGGACAGATACAAGAAAAACAATTTTTTAGCAAAGGTCTATCAAGTTACTGTAGCCAGGACTTTGAAAACCACCAAAATGGTTTTAGCTGGAAGATAATTTAAGGACTAGTCAAGAGTTAAAGACACTGAACAATGAATATCCAAAGAAACTAGCAAGGAATCATTCATCATGGATGAAAAAAAATTGCAATTGCATCCCTCTGAAAAGAAGAGAGACAGGCAGATACTTGAGATAAACACAAATTACATTCCCAAATGGTGCCCTAGATGCAGTTTTTGCATGGGATCGATGCATTTGATACCCTATAGTCGTCTTAAAGTTTAAAAGCTCAAGAGGCCAAAAAAGCTATTAAAAGGCATTTTCCAATTCTTTGAAAAATCAACCATTACATAGGTATATCCATCTTCAAGTATTAATTTCCAATTGAAATCTTTTACATATTGCAGAGCTTACCATCACAGCCACTCCTGTTTCAGCAAATCTAGGAATGCAGATAAGTCTTACTATCTGTCCCTCTGTTCCTGCAGTTCCAACATGGCGATTAGTGACTCATTAATCCAATTAATGGTCAGAAGTGTTACTAAAAGAAGTACCCTTAATTATGCGAGTCTCATATTTTTCCTGATTGCCAATAAAATAAACATGAGGACAAGTCTCAATCAAAAAAGGGTCCCTGTCAGTAAAAGGATAGCAACCTGCAAGAACACAACATGTTGAATGCTAAATTAGTTAAACAAAAAAACAATTCATGATCTCATAAAATGTATATTTATTCACTTCCCCCATTAAGTTCTCAGTAAAGGTTAAAAACACATGAGTGACAAACGCATTTTCTTATTGTGATGATGATCAAAATAATCTGAATTACTCTAATCAACACTTTATGGCATTCCAAAATAATAAAAACAAACTTGATTGATTAAAGGGCAACATTTAGCAAACAAACTCTGCACAGCAAGAACATAGAAAGACCATGCATGCAGCTTTTACCAAGGGTGTTTGGTGCTGTTGGTGCTAGATGTCTCCACCTCAGTGTCCTCTCCATAAATTCAAGTTTATCTTTCGCATCTGAATACTTCCCAAGATCATCAATGTTCTGACCTGATGTTCCAAGAAATCTGAAAACCAAATCTGTGAGAAAGTGTCTCATTTGGCCAGACCTTACATTGAAAAATACATATTTGCTCTTACCTAATGCCATCAAGCTCAAAAGAATGAGGATTAGTACAGGACCTCAAGGTGTTGTAAGCTGACGATCCTCGGAAGAGGCACCCATTTAAAGGCTGAATAAACAAACCCATATCAAATAGAATATTGAAATCATTGAGAAATGCAGCATCAATGATATCATCAAATGCCAAAAGTAGATTCAAAGTCAAAGACAACTAAAGGAGTTAAGACTACCAGACCAGCTCACCTCCCACACCATACGCACACACATAAAACAGATCATCCTTGATACCCAAAGAAAATTAATTTATGCAAAAGAACATAAAGGAAACCTGCTGTGGTAAGGCGAAATTGGCAGGATCATCCGGCCCAGGCATAATATCCACGGGCATTCCTGCAGCAATCTGCATATAACCTGATTTGTTACTGAAACTGACACAGCATAGTTCCTAACTGAATTATGAAATAGCTAGGATGGTACCTGACTCAACAGAATATCAAACTCTTTAATTAGCTCAGACATTCTATCCTGATCCTTCACACCTAAGTTCTGCCCAATCAGGAAATGTTGTCACCATTTGCCAAGAACATTATTGTGTTACAATATAAATCTTACTTCGATAAGGGCAAATATATTTCTGAAATCATTTCATTGCAATTTATTCAAAAATGTCATAGTTATAGTACAAATAAAGGCTCGAGAAGGTAGTTTCTCCAAATCAGCTTCTTGTCAAAATACTAATCTTGCACAGAAATAGCATGAACATGCAACATGCCAAGTGTAACAGTTGTAACATGTTATTCTAAGTCCAGTATATCAACGATAAATAATAATCTCAACCTACAATAACTACCTTCTTATGCATAAAACAATCAACCTGTTAGAAATAAGCTTTTCTCTCTCGAAGACATTAGAGACACAAGTGCTTGTTCAAGTAAACTATTGTTAGGGAGAGAAAACTCTTATTCAGATCGTAAGATGAGGAAAGGAAACTCTATCAATTACTATTGTCAAGAACCTGCAGTGGTACAATTGCAACTACTGCACTCACTAAAAGATGCTAAGTAAAAGAAGCCCTTGATGCATAAAGCCCATTCTTTCAGAAGATGCAGAAAGATCATCACCTGTCCATTAAAAAGCCCCTGATGCATCTCAACAGAGTTTCCAGCAATAACCACTTGAACAATTTCAGCAGCAAGACTTTGCTCCTGTTAAATACAGTTGCATAATAATGCAAGAATAACAGCTTGAACAGAGAGATCGGGAAAGTAATTATGCAGGTAAGAAAAAAAGATGGCATACAGACCTTCTCATCTCCAAGATGCCCAGTTATGTGATCAATAAACAGCTGATGCTGAAGAGGATTAGATGAACTGCCCCCAACTCTCAATCCCGAAACAAAAACAACATATTTGTCTTCACCTGTTTGACTCACCAAAGAAGATTCTGAATGAGATGCATTAATGGAAATCAATGGCTGCCTTGCTAATTCAATTAATGACTATAATACATTTTCCAGGGTAAAGTTAACCAGATAGCCGTGCACAAGTTCCCTGTTGCTTTATTTATCTAGATGTGGAACTCCAAAATGCAAACTACAGTAGCTTTCTGTACTTTTTATAGATTGGCAGAATCAATTTCAACAGTTCCCAGGAAATATATGTTAGATTCAAGAAATTTTCCAACTATTCCATGAGATGTTCATCAAAAGTTATAAAGATTATGAGCAAGGTAATTATTCCCAAAGGTTCCATACTCCGAGAGGCAAAATGGCAATGCATGAATATAGAGTAGACAGGAGACCATAGGATTAACAATAAATGTTCGAGTAAACAGGGAGAATAGTCAGAAAATGACAACATAGCATTACCCGATTTGATTGGCCACTCCATCTGGTGGGGTAGGCCAGCTTCCAAGACATCCTCAACCAAAAATCCACCACCACCAGTTACTTTTCCATGAAATGCAGCCACAACACCTGTACACCCATTACACCACTGTCAAGTGGATGCATTACCATGTTCACGCTCACATTTCATTTGAAACAAAAAGAATAAGTGTAGGCTGTAATCTGGTCACAAAGACATATAAGTAGAATGCTTCAAGAGCAGAAATGGTCTAGCCCCTTTGTTTCTTTGATTGGAAGTTAAGCAGAGAATAGTCTCGGGTATACTAGAAAACCAGTAGGGTCAAGAAAATCAGTTAAAAATAGCCAAAAATGGTTTTAGACAGTGTCAATGCAGAGGAAAGAATGTTACCCAACAGTTTCAACCCGACAAATTAAATTTGAAGAAGACTAAATAATTGGTCATAATTGAATATCATAAAAAAATCAAACCCAGAAAGGTTGAGTTTAAGGATCAATGGATCGATCATAATATCACTTGCCGATGGTTCCCTGTTACCTAAAGGCAGAAAATGAAATTTAGTTTCTGACACATACCCGTCACATATACGGAAGGTAAAAGACCATCTCCATGTAGTTTAACTCTCCCACTCTCATCTTCCAAAATTAGATAATCATCTGGATGCATAAAGTTATGAGGTTGAACAAGTGGTGTTGCAGATCTCTGAAAGCAGCATATCCTGTAGTTAGAATCTTGAAGAAAAAGTGACAAGACAGGCAAAAGTAAGAGAGAAAACAAAGGGAAGGATAAATTATTGAACATCCATTAAGAAAGTCCTTACCTCCTTAGAATACTCATCAAGAATTGAAGGTTTTAGCTTCATGTCTTTGTACAAAGTCCCAACAATGATGCATTCTTTTCCTTCTTCCAATCCCAGGATAGCACTGACTGCAACAGAAAAAAACCAGCGGCCAGTTTAGTGCTAATACATGGAAGTACAATATTGTTAAACCCCCAATTTGCAGAAGATCCAAAAACCTAGCATTTAACTCTTTTATGAAAGTGATCCTAAAACCCGATAAAAAGAAATCTAAAAAATTCTGAAAGTGAAAGGAAAAAAATTACCCGGTAAAAGGGGTTTCCAATTAGGGACGAGTGAGTAAAGAAGTGTTCTCATAAAGTGAAGTCTAGCGTAGTAGACATGGCTGTACTGTTGCCCCTTATAAATCTCTTTGTGAATCTCAAACCTTTCATCCTATACGTTTTCAAAGAAAACAGAAAAAGGAGAAATTGTGTGAGGAATTGTAGTGCCAAAAAAATAAAAAAAACAATTAACAGAGAAGGCAAAACCAACAAAATCCAACAACAATAACAATTATAAGCAGCATTTTAGGCTCTACCAAGGATTCATAGAGAGATTGTTTTCTTTCAAGAAGCCCCCCGCTCACAGAGTCTATCTCCATGCCTTCCGTGGCGGGAAAGCAGTGCAGCAAAGTGAGATGCAGAGTAAGAAAGAACCGTTAAAGGAGTCAGTGACATTGGTTCTGTTTGAGAAGGCCCAGCCCGCTTTCACTAAGGTTGCTAAATCCTAGTCCAACTCAGTCCAATGGCAAAAGGCCGGAACGGGCGTTTATTTCCTTTCTATTTTAGTATTTTTATTTGTTTTTAAAAAATAATAATCATATAAACATATTATCATCCGTTCACATTTCTATTTTAAATTATTTAAAAATGAATATCTTATTTTTTAAATTAATTAAATTTTTTTTTTAGAAATTAATATTGTTAAAATTAAAATAAACTAAATCAACTAATTTTCTTAAAATTTATACAAATAAAAATGAGATATTCAATTCCGAATGAAGGAAATATTATTTATATCTATTGATTTATATAAAAATACCATACATTTATACACGAATGCTAATAAGTAATAAGTGCGACATCGTAAAGGGCCATAGTTTAAAATTAATGTAGCAAACTTAGCATTATCCAACTTATTTTGTGCAACGCCAATTGTCTCAACTAACATTGTAACACACTTTTTTCACTTATGATTTTCTAATGCTTCTTCTATATCATATTTTACACCATCAATCATAAGTATTTAATGAAATCATAAAAAAATATACTAAACCCTGGGCTCCAGATATTTTAGTATTTCTTTTACACCATTCAATAAAATAATCCTCTCTTCATTACTAAATATAAGTTATTTTAACTAACTTTTCTTGTTACTAATTATAAGTTATTGTTGTCAGGTAATTAACTTTTTAAAGGTGTTTTTTCTATATAATTCCTGTAATGTTATACTCATAAAATGGTATTTAGATTTTTAAAAAAGTGATAGGAGGATATTTTAGGGAAAAAAAGTTTTATTAATTTTTGCTAAACGACTGCTAATAACTTATATTTAATGACGAAATGAAATATTTATTACTCAATTTAGATAAAGCACCCTTAGGATCTAGTATATCATTGTATAATTTTATTAATAACATATATATTCAAAAATATACATACATATTTATTATTGATAATGTAAAATATGAGTGTACTTTTTTTCCTTCGTTCTTACTCTTCACATTTTTTTTTCAAAAACTTGCCCATAACTTCTCCTTTTTCTTCTCATATTACTTTCTCTGACTTAATTTGAACGGTAAGAATGCCCATATTATGAACTTCCTGCCTCTTATTGTTAAAATCCTTCTAAGTGACTATATCAAAACATGACACTCGAACCAAGTTCAACAAGCCTTCAATCTTGTAAAATTTATCCAAATTCGATAATAATGCCTTCAATCTAGCTCGTTCCTTTCTTTTACCTTTTTTTCTCTTGCAATAAATTGAAGAAATCAAGGGATTTAGGAATAAGAGAAGCGTTGGGTTGGTTAATTTGAAAAAGATGAAGAAATCTCGAGAGGTGATTACAGGAAGTCTATATCATAGGAGTGTATAATCAGTTAGTTTTGATATGTTGAATGACTTTAGTTAAATAAATTGGATAATTGAAAAAATTATCCAATTCAAGATTATCTGGATGATAACCAAATCAATATGATCAGTTTGAATCGAATCAGCTTGATTGGATCTAAAACTTTTAGTAAAGTCTGCAATAATTATTTTTCATCAATTATAAAAACTAAATAAAACTCAATACAAATATACTTAAAAAAGAAAATCAAAAACCTATATAATATTCATCCAACCGATACTCATAAATAATTCATAACTTATCTAAATATAAAACATTCTTGCTTTAAATAAATTACATATATTAATTAAAATTCAAAGCAAATCACATCACATTATTATCTTGTATCTTTAAAAATAAATCAAAAACCTAATTAACTCAATTATTAGAACTACAAGAACAAGTACATTGGATTGTGATAGTTTTTTTTTTTTACTTATAATAAAATTTTTGAGTATATTTATATATAGTTAATATAAATTAAGAATCATTTATATAATATATATTTTATGTTGGCTTGATTATCCGATTTTTAAAAAAATTAAATTAACCAATCCAATTAAATCTATTTTATAGAAAGACCATCCAAGTAATTTGAGTTTGATTGATTTATATTTTGAATCGGTTCGATGGGTTTAGATGAAATTGGATCAGTACACGTGAAATTTGAGTTCGGAAATATGTTTAAAAATTAATAATTTAAGGGTAACATATTCAGTGGGGATGTAGCTCACATGGTAGAGCGCTCGCTTTGCATGCGAGAGGTACGGGGTTCGATACCCCGCATCTCCACCGTTAAACTTTTTGCCCCTCTGGCCCTCCTGTTCTTCTCTTTTTTTTTTTTTGTCCTCCGTTTACTTTGACTCTGGTCTCCGGCCGCCACTCCCCTGATCTGGTCATCTCATCTACATCTAGCTGTGCTCACAACGGACATCTTAGACTTCAATATCTGTATTTATGGCTGATGTCCTAAGAAATCTAATTCAACTGTAGATTTTGATTGTGGAAAAGCTTCTAAATTTGAAGGAGGAATAATGGTGAACTCAAGATTTCCTTATTCTAAAAAGAATGAAGGCTCATCTTTCGACTACCAAAAGTTCGATTCCAACTCTCCAAGATCCATAAACGGAGATATCTCCTTGGCAGGTGGCAACGACAGGCGATATGCCTTTTCACGGCAGTCGTCTTTTCAACAATCGTCAGCTATTGCTGAACCTCATACGCCTATCTCTGTGTTTTCCAATGATTCCACCAAGCCTTTTCTATCGCGGACAGTTTCTAGCATCGATATACCACCGAATTTCTATTCTTACGAGAAAATCGATGATGTTTCGGAAGAATCCAAAGGTTTGGATGATAACTTTTCGATTTTCTTGGTTATTTCGTCGCTTTACAGAGGTGTGAGATTGGGAAACAAGCAGATGAAGAAATTGTTCCTGCTCATATCCTTCAACGTGGCTTATTCTACTGCTGAATTCATGATAGGAATTTTTTCTGGTCGAGTAGGTATGGGACTTTAATGCTTACTACATTGCGAAGATCACATTAAAAAATGGTTATTTCATACCTATTACTTATTAAAGAATACTGGGGTGAACTTATAATTGTATGTCTTTCGAGATTAAAGTGTCATGTGATATTTATTTTGCAAGCTAAATTCTTTTCTGAGCTCAAGTTGTAATCTTTTTTGCACCGAGATACTAGTGTCCTATTTGCTGGGAAAGGATTGCTATGAACTTTTATTGTGCTTCTCTGTTTGCATAATATACTTAGATCGGCAGCCACATCAATGGCAACATATTTAAGCAAACTACGAATGATAAAATAAAAGATTAAATTATTGTGTACCTAATGAGCTTTTGTTTCTGATTTAATTTCAGGTTTGGTGTCTGATGCATTTCATTTGACATTTGGTTGTGGGATCTTGACATTTTCGTTGTTTGCAATGGCTACCTCTCGTAAAAAGTCCAATCGCTGCTATTCTTATGGGTAAGAATTCTTTGGTTTATGATCAATTTCCGTTAAATTCATGCAATATTAGAAAGATATATACCTGTTAGGTTATCTTAAGTCATTTAATAAGTTCTTCTAGGCAAACAAATTCAGTCTTAATTGATTTTATCTATCAGGTACAAGAGGCTGGAAGTTTTATCAGCTTTTACCAATGCTGTAAGTACTGGAATTCTGATCAGTGTTACCCTTTTTGTGCCTTTTCTAATGCGTTACCTTTAAAGGCACATTTGAATTATTTTTGTATTAACTTGGTCTGCATGTTTATAATTTGGACACTGAAATGCATTTTTTGAAGTTCCCGTGCACTTGGTACGAGGATGAGTGGTAGAGATCTTTTGAGAGCGGATAGTAATCAGGCAAGTGAATCGATAAAATGGGATAAGGGTCGGGAATAAGAAAATGAAAGAGATTCCAAATTTAAGTGCAGGAGTCGGTTATTCGGTTCCTAGCTTCACATTTATCTAACTATTGGAGGCTTTTCTTCTGTATTCTGGGAATGACTAAAAGTCTTGCTAAAGTTGTTACTGGTAGAAATATGAAATGATTTCCTTTCGATGAAACTTCATTCTTGCCTTGTTATATGCCATACTCTTGATGTGATATTTCTTCACTGAACAAATACAAAATGGTATTTTTCCATTTAAGATACATGCTGCTTTGTACAATTTACTAAACTGGTTCTGTTATATGAAACTGAAGGGAAAAATAAGAAACAACCACAGATCATGAACAGAACTCCACATAACTCTAGATAACTCTTGTGTTAATTTAAAGGTGCACGATCAGTAATTTGACATCTCATGATGATAACTACTTGTGAGGTTCTCTTTGCATCTATGGGTTAACATGGCAATTGCTTTCTTTGTGTTCCTGGTGTAGACAGCTGTTTCTTTTGTTTATGTCATTCTCCTTGGCCGTGGAAGCACTTCATGCATTTATACAGGATGAATCGGAACACAAGTAAGTTCTAATGCATGTTGTTGTCTCATGAAAAAAATATGACAGCTTGGTGACACCATCTGCACCCCTCTGTTCCCCGACCCCAAAAGCAAGTCCTTCCCTTTCTATGCCAATAAATAAACACTAGATATTATGTTCTGTATTGGTTTTCCAAAATTTCTGTGCAACTTTTATCAGTTACCTGATGGAAAGAATTGTACAATTTTAATAGATGTTTCTGTATGCCCCCACCTTGCTTTAATTTTTTAATATGTGGCTATTTTCAATTAAATTAGCAAATGGGGAAGGGAAACAAAATACCAATAATAGAGTGAGGTTTGTTTGCTTTTCCAATGATGATGCAATGTGAGGTTCACAAGTGTTTGATGCTTCAATTTAAAAGGGACCTCTTGCTTAAGGTAATAGAACTGCTGGTCTGTATATGATGAGGCTTCTGACATCTGATATATATAATTCTTAGGCATTACTTGATAGTCTCAGCTGTGACAAATTTGCTGGTGAATCTCATTGGTGTCTGGTTCTTCAGGAATTATGCTCGCATTACTCTTGGTAAGTCTCTGTTATGAGCAGTATAGCTCTTCCCTCTGATTTAATTTTATCATAGTTGTCCAAATATATTTGGGTAAGTAGCCTTTAACAAGTGATGTGACTTCATAATTTCCACATGTGAATGAAGAGGGAACTAGAGCCTACTAACTTTTCATGTTTGGCCACTATATTACTGAAAAATCCTTTGATTAATTTTTCTTCAGAAAAGGAGCTAAGTATTGCTATCTCTGCCAATCCAACCTCTTGCAAGGATAAATCCCATAATAAGTCATTGGGCATTGAGGATTTATGTTTTCTTGTTTAACAGTGATATATTTGTAGCTAAGAGATTCTTACGTAAAAGTCTGGCTTCAGTTTACAGAAATGCTGAAGATATGAATTACCATTCGGTCTGCCTTCATGTTCTTGCTGATTCAATTCGCAGGTATGAGAAGGCACTCTACATGTAATGATACTTCTTCTGCTTGTCCAAGTTGTTTCCTTGTTCGTAGATCTTAAGCTTTTCTGCATCAATTGTTTCTCAGTGCAGGTTTAATCCTAGCATCGCTGTTATTGGCCCTTGGGTATGTTTGGCTTTATCCTTGGATCAAAGATACATTTTCTCCATACATTTTATATATATATATATACACACCTATATCCATCTAAATGTCTGTGGTTCCCAGGGTTGACAATGCTGAAGTCTTGTGTTTGGGGCTAGTTTCTGTTACAGTTTTTATGCTTGTCATGCCACTCTTTAAAACTGCTGGTGGCGTCCTGCTTCAGATGGTACCTCCCAGCATTCCATCTTCAGCCTTGAGCAAGTGCTGGAGACAGGTAGTTCTATCTGTCTCTACTTCTATATTCATACCCCATTTGCAATAGAAATATTTATCTGATGATTATTGAAAGTTTTGGATGACAGCTCATGGGATTCTTTTCTTATCTCCTTCTTTATGCACTTTTAGGTCGCCTCTCACGAAGATGTTTCAGAGGTTTCTGAAGCTCGTTTTTGGGAAATGGTGCCAGGTCATGTGATTGGCTCCATTTTACTACAGGTAATTGTGACGTCTGAAATAGCTTTTGGCTAATATGTGGTCAGGGTCTACATCTTTCAGGGGTTCCCCCCTTGATTCATTCCTTGTCTTGTTGGTTGTTGCTTATAGGTGAAGAAGGGAATTGATGATCGCCCAATACTCCACTATGTTCATAACTTGTATCGTGATCTGGGGGTACAAGATTTAACAGTTCAAATTGAGTATATCGAATAAGTGGTATTTCTAATGTTTTCTGGATATGGTGAACAAACTCTCTTCCATACAGCATTTACAAACTATAAGTTAAAGAAACAGTATACCCCTCTCCGTTGGTCTCTTCTTCTGCAATGGAGAACCAAAAGTAGACATTAATCAACTAAAGGCTACTTTTGTATAGAGTAATGTAGATGCAATTCTGTCAAGACTGATGAGAAAATTTTGTATTCTACATCATATCATTTCATCCTGTACTCTATCCGCTATCTAAATTGTATTTCATCTTCCAAATTCAGCTATTGAGTATTTGATTTGTAATGAAACTTGAGCATGCATGTTGTGCGAGCATTCGAAATTCGACTTTCAGTTTTGATTGTTAATTGAGATGAATTCTATGGCTGGTGCCATGGTTCTGTTTTTTCTTTAATTCAATAAATAAACACTTCATTTTTGTTTCTATTCTAATTTTTTATTATTATTTTTTTAGTTTAAAACTTGCAAATGAGAAAACCATAACACCTGAATCTGAAACTAATATTGGTCCTTCAGTGAAGTTCCACACATTCAGAAGCGAAATTGTCTTGAACAATAGAGGCATTTTTGCCACGAAAATATAAGAATCCTTCAGGTATCAACAAGAAGGGGACTTTGAAGCCAAGTAAATATAAAAGGTTCTATTAGATGATTGGTATTAACACATATTCTTATGCAATATGTACAAGTGACTCTTCAAGAACCCCTTTCATCTGAAGAACTTGCAGCAGAGTGGGCTCAAGAAAGTACCAATTAGGTATCATCCTTTCCTTTTCAAATGGAATGAACCTCGGATTACACAAGAACCACTTCAGATACTTAATACTGGAATCACGCAAGTTCACCATTCTCAGCTCGTCCTTTTATTATTATTATTATTATTATTTTCCAAATGGAAAGAACATCAGGAAGTAGGATCAGATTTGTTGGCAAGTTGGTTGCTTAGAAAGTCCAAGACTGACGTCCGCTGCATGGAAAAAGTGCAAGCAAAATTAGACACAGAAATCTCAAGGTTAGAATCCATGACATCAATGACAGAAAAATCATTTACCTTTTGCTCTATACTAACATCTTCAGGATTTATTTTTAAAGATTCCACAAGGTTCAAGGCTTCTTCAAATCCATGAACAGCTGCGGCCTCATGACCAACACTCCTATCCACATCCGCAACTTTTGCAAGAGAAACAGCAATGTCTAGAGTCTGATATCAATTTTCAAGGATAATTAAGAACAGCCAAGAAGAAACAGTTTCTTTTTTCCCTTTTTCCTTTTTTCTTTTCTTTTTCTTTTTTTTTTTGGCAGTTTTAACAACTTTTGTCACATGACAAGCTCATGCAGCAATGGATCGGATAAGGTATATTCTCCAAGCCCTTGTTACATTGTGAGATTAAACACTGGAGTGTCACATTACATGCATAAAAACAGGCAGAAAAAGGTGAGCAGATACTTCCAGAAATTTTAATGTAATTTCCCTCACACCTCTCCTAATCCTAATTAAGCCCCATTCCAAATATATTGCTTTTCTCTTATACTTCTTAGCTAGATGTCCTTGCACTTTAGTTCTGCAAATGGTTCTAAAAGGTGGAACCATAATTCAAAGAGGAAAAGAGAGATCCAACTTGGTCTTTCTGATTTCATTGCACAAAAATTTCAACTGAAGATTTTTTTCTTTTATTATTATTATTATCCAAAAATTTTTAAGAAAAAAAAAGAGGAGGTGATTCAACACTTATCTAACCAGATTGAAAATTCACTTGCTTTGTGGTTTTTCAAGGCTGGATCATCCAATTCAGACAACCAAGCACTACATATAGTAATAATGTGCATTCAATTTTAGACTGATCATCCAAAGAGAAACTAGGTAACGGAGTCTCTGAGTGTTTTATACTCATACCAAAACCATGTTGGGTGAAGAGAATAAGAGAAATGTGGGTAGAAAAAAAAAGTCCCAAGCAAGTTATCAGACCATAAGTTCTGCGTTACAGTTCTCATTGCCACAATTGTTTACTGCACACAGTTTTCCTGACCTGAGATGAAACGCTAGAATTGTGCTTGATGGCATTGCGGCGAACGTCCAATGCCTGAGAGTAGTAAGATCTTGCAGCTTGAAGGTCCCCAGCATAATATTGAAGATCCCCAATCTTATTTAGTGAAACAGAGAGAGTATGTGTGATCTGCAAATGGATTAGGAAATTTGTGGAAGTAGAAGTTGAGTAAATATAGAATCACTTGCATATATAGAGGCATATTTTCGCATTAAGATATGGTGGATGTTACCTCCAGATCATCATAAGGCAATTTGGAAAGGAAACTGACACTCTCCTCAAAGTAAGTGATCGCAGAAGCAGTATCTCCAGTTGCTCTACTGTAATTTTTAAATTGCATAAATGTCTATTTAAAAATATTCATAAAAAAGCAAAAATATCGTTTGAAGAGCAATTCAAGATAAAATGCAATGTCCCTGATAAAAAAGGTCCAATAGATAGGACATACCAGCAATCACCAAGCATGCCCAGAACAGCTCCCAACTGCGAGCACAATTCATGTGTGTTCCCCATTATTTCCAACTGCTCTCTAATGTCGTCCGCACATAGACTTAACCTAGATTTTGCACTTTCAAGGTTCTTTGCACGAAATGCCTACAGATAAAACACAAGTTTGAGAGTAGAACTGTAGATACAGAACCATAACTCAGATAAACGAAGATTGGCCATGGATATGGAAACCAATAGAAGTATGATAGTAATAAACAACAGATTGTTTAAGTCATCAGATAAAACACAAGTTTGGGAGTAGAACTGTAGATACAGAACCATAATTCAGATAAACGAAGATTGGCCATGGGTATGGAAACCAATAGAAGTATGATAGTAATAAACAACAGATTGTTTAAGTCATCAGGTTGACAACTTACCCTCATTGCTTGTTGCACCAAGAAAGCACCTCTTTCCAAGGACACATCCTCATATGTGACCTTTTTATTCTCACCTTCTTCTTTTTCCTGCTCAGGGTTTACTTTTGACCTCTTTATCCTTGCATGGCCTTCAATGAAGCGATCAACAACACTTTGAAGATTTGTGTCAGGTTCTATCTTGTCAATGTCAGCACCACAGAGCGGACAATCCTTGAAGCGTGATATGCATGCTCTGATTTTTGAAAAAGGAAGCATGGATTGTAAAGCATCATAAGTTATCCAAATCAAGAAAGTGCAGTTAGTATTCATCCAAAGAAGTATGGTTAAAAAATTTCTTACTTGCAATAGACATGAGTGCAAGGCACACATTTGCTACAGTCAAAAAGAAGTGCTTGACATATTATGCAGCTAAGAGGACCCAATTTAAATGTCTGGGTGTCATATCCAAAGGGACACTTGGGAGAAATGCTAGCAGATTCACCAGACTCCTGATTTGACTTGCCCTCATGCCCTGCCTGCTGCTTATTCTGATTTTCTACGGATTTCTTACCAGATGCATCCTCAGGACGAGAGGCCTTTACAAATGGACAGACAGGTGTCATCTTATCCCCTCTGTGAAGGAGCAATAACAAGACTTAGTCCAAAAAGAAATATCTACAAGATCAATATATATCTCTTGTAAAAAAGGTTAAAATTCAAACTGAACAATAAATGAAGAGAAGTATTAGAAGAAATTGACCAGTTACATGAAAACCATCAGATGCAAATGGATACATTTGGATAGAGATTCCATCTTTTATATTCAAAAACTAGTTCTTTTTAAATTTTAACGAAATTTTGAAAACTTAAAATCTTATTTGGATTGATTTTTATAGTAGAGTTTCCAAAAAATTTGTAAAGACACAAGTATCCTCATTATTTGACATTAAATTACAAATTTATCCTTTTTCAACTAAATATTTACAAGAGTATCAATCCAATTCAAACCCTAATCCAAAACCTTGTCTGCCTTCCACTGCATTCAATGATTCTTCAGCATGCATTTGAATGCTGAGCTCTTCTTTTATCTATTATGGCTCAGGTATGCAATTCTAGTTTCCTCATGTTACCATCCATATTTTGATGTGTACCAATTCTATTAGGAAAAACTCTTCGTGTCTTTGTGATGAAGAGGAAGTAATGGGAAAGAAAGAAAAGGAAAGGAGGAAATGGGAATTAGAAAGAACTAAACGATGGTCAGAGAAAAATGAAGAGGAAAGGACTCATGCCCTTGCTTTCAGAGACGAAGAGGTTTGAGAACAATTCATGATGAACATGAAGCCAATCAGAAAAGATGAAACAAGAAGGAACTTTTTTAGAGAGAGAGAGCGAGAATGATGGGTAACAACAGTGAAAAGAGTGAAATGTGAGAAAGGGGGCTGGCCAACTAAGTTTCAGGACAATTTTCAACTTCCAAAAACTGTATAAATGAGCTGTCACATGCAGAAAATAAATTTAAGGCCATTTTAAATATAAAGTCTTGGAAAGAATTGGTTTCCAAGTTGAGAAAGTACACAACAAGACAGGGCTGCTGTCTAGTTCCAGAAGATGATAAAAAAAGGCTGGTATAAGAATATGACACACAATAGAAGAAGTAAATAGTGCAGTAACAAAACAACCGTGCACCCCGACAAAAAATAAGCACTTGTTACAAATAACTAAAAGTTTACAATTATTAAAGGGCAAACCGTTTCACACTGGTACAGGAAGGACTCAGGAAGAAAACCATCTTGATCTGGAAATTATTATAAGAGAAAAATGAATAGTACAATCTCTTCTTCCAATAAGAAACCAGACGTCCAGAACTTTGATACGCATCCTCATAAAAATAGAGCATATCTTATGAGACATAGAGCTACATAACTTAATGTCTTCATTCACCTTAGTTTGTGATAAGCTTTAGACAAATTTGGTAAGCGCAATACAGTAACTGGAATTCTTACTGACCTCTAGAGTAAACCAAAAAATATCAACATTAATTCTCCAATTGTATCTCACTGAAACAGAGGATCACTAACTAAAAAGAGATACTTTTTCTATTGAAAATCATCCATTAATCTAGACGGATCAAAGGTGAAAGAGGAAACCATTCTCTTATGAATGGAATGTAACTATCCTTGTTCTGCCAGGCGCAAAATTAAATAATACTAAGGCCCGACATAATCATTGGCCAACCACCCTCTTGATCAACATTGTTATCGATTATTATCCTTTTCCATTATCAATCTTGACAAATAAAACCCAGAAAAATTACCCTTCTCGGCCCCCCAGACTATTTAAAATCACCAAAAAAAAAAAAAATTAAGGCCCCAAACATTTTCGTCATAGATTTTCCAAAAGACAAAACAATAGAAATCCACTCATTATCTAAGAGTTTCAGGTATTGATTTATCTACAGAAAGCACATAATAAAACGAGATAGGAACCAATACGGGTTTAACACCATGAAGATTTCGCATTAAACTCACGCGATCAAAAATTAAGACCAAAAAGGAAAAGGGTCAGAGAGAATATGCCCTAAATAAATAAAAATACAGCAGCCGAAATCGGAAGGGATAAGAACCTTGAAGATGCTAAAATTAAAGAAGATTTGCACAAGAAACGAACGAAAATAGTTTACTCAGAGACCACAAATCGGTAACGTACCGCAGATATAGTTGGCAGCAGAAAATTGATGACGGACGTTAATGGAGAAGGGAAGAGAGGATGAAGGAAAGGGGATGAGCTTTGGAAGTCTTGAAGTGTGTGAAAAACCGAGATGTGACAGGGCCTGATATGTCCTTACCCACCTGAGGGGAGAAACTACAGATTTTTTTCCCCCCTTTTTTTCGTTGGTTTTCTTTCCATGGTCAGAATTTTTTATTTTTTATTTTTTTCCTTCTGTTAATTCTATTTTCTCCTCTGTTAAAAAAAAAAAAAAAAACCTATATCTGTACTGTAATTCTTAAAATTTTCATTTTCTATTTCCCTGTTAATCTGCATTTCAAGTTTAGTTTAGCTTCGATTCATTCAATTTTTTTCATAATACTTCGTGGAAATTTTCAAAATTGAATTGGGTATTTCAATTATACCTAATTTTTCAAAACATTTTAATTGTTTTGAATTAAAACAAATTGATACAGACACCCAAGTCGAGAAAAAAGAATCGCTGATCGAATGAAAAAGACTCATTTGTTCTCATTTAGTCGACCTTTCCCAAATTTACCAGAAATTTCAATGGGTTTGTTATTTCTTCATTCACCCAACCATCTACAAATCCATTCAAACGACCTTCCTGCAACGAATACCCAATCATCCATCTCCTCTCACAATCCATTTGTTCAAGGTCCCCTTCTTGTCGTGGAATTTGTTTACCGGTAGCTTGCAATTGTCGAAGAAGAAGAAGTTAGACTGCAGCAAAAAAAAAAAAAAAAAAAAAAAAAAAAAAAGGGTTCACCCTCACCTCTTTGACTACAGATAAATCCCCTTTACATCATTTAAAATTTTTTCTTCTCCATGTTTATGCATGTGGTTGTGCTGTAATTGTTCCACCTCCATGATTATACAAATAGTTGTGCAGTATTGTTAGTTCCCCTTTGCGTCATTTTCGTCATCTTTTTGTTTATTGCTTTTGCACTGGAAATTTTAACGGTCATATACCTGGATTTATACTTCTTCTTTTTTAAAAATTTTTTTGTTGATATTTAAGGAATGTTAAGCCTATTTTGAGACATATTTGTAGGATAAATGGTTGGGAAAGGTTGGAAACATTTTGGGTTGAAACTTTGGAAGGTCCGGATAATTTATGGAAAGTCGGTATAATTTATGGAAGATCAGGATAATTTATGAAAGGTCGGTATAACCTATGGAAGGTTAGAACATTATTATTATTATTATAAAATTTTAAATATCACTAAAGGTTTGGATAATCTATGTAAGGTCGATCCATTGTTATTATTTTAAATATCACTGACGGTCGGGATAATACATAGAAAGTCGGGATAATCTATAGAAGGTCAATCCATTATTATCTTTTTTTTATTATTATAAAATTTTATATTATTAATTTTGAAATTAAATAAAAATTAATTTTATTAAATTTAAAATTAAATAACAAATTTTATTATTATTTATTATTATTACTAAATCTAAATGAACTAAATTGTAACTTAAATAAAAATTATTATTATTATGAAAATAATTAAAAGTTATTATTATTAAACTATCACCGTACTTTACATGATTTATCATTATTTTACAATGTTAATCTATACTGTTAGTATATAATTGAATTTAATTATTCAATGTATTTTAATACTTAATATTTTATAATGACTGTCCTAACTTTTTTTTTTATATAAATAAAAATACATTGTACTTTATATTAAGTAAGTAAAATAATAATATTATAATAACTCCACCAATGTCTATCTACTAAAAATAATAAGTTATAACTATAATATGTTTTAAAATTAAGATACTCAGGGTAAAATTTGATACAACAGTTTTAAATAATAAATTATTATAGATTTTTTTGAGAAATATTATGTTTAGAATTTAAATAACACCTTTCTATGCGATAATAAATTGCTTGGAGACTATTTTATTTATTGTATTTGGTTTAATTTAACGTCAATCTAGCGAATTATTTTTTTATTTTTTTATATTTGCAAAGATATGGATCATGAATGTCACGAGGGCAACAATAGTCAGAGAACTTTTCCCCTGTGCTGAGCAATAGTCTAATGGTATGGCAGAAAGTTTCGTAGTTATCGTTTTCCTCATAGCATGAATGAAAGTGCATCCAACTTGCCGTCTTGTGATTATGGCTCCTCTTATCATGCTTCGTACTTGGGATGACGAGTTGAAGAGATGGAAAGTCAATACCCCATTTTATAATTTAAATGATACGTATTTTCCTGGTGAAAGTAGGAAGGGGCAGCAGGTGGGGAAGTTCAGAAAAATTCTCCTTGAGATGCCTAACATTCTAATACTTGATGAGGGTCACATATCACACAACTAGAATAGCCTATTGTGGAAGGCTTTGACAAAAGTTGAGATAAAAGCGACAAATAATCCTATCTGGTGGTGCTAAAGGGAAAAGCTGTCTTGCAAAAGGAAAATGGGCTTCTTTGACAAGCCTAATGTATTAGAATACTGATAATGCAGTAGAAGAACTCAGAGCAATGTCGGATCCATTTGTGCACGTGCACAAAGGAAGGTACCATTCTTGACATTTTTTGTGCCTAACAGTCGAAGGGAGATGTTTGTGAGAGGGAAGTGACAGATTCTCTCTGTTTTTGAATATTTCATACATGAACCAATTTTCGTAGTTAGTTAATTTATTTTAAATAGAAGGCGGAGGGCAATGCCTTTGAGAGGGAGGTGGCAGATCCACCCGCTCCAATCGAGGTCCGGATTACAAATCAAGTTAGATTAAACATCTCTTTGTTTTTGAATATTTCATACGTAAACCATTTTCATAGTTAATTAATTTATTTTAAATAGCAGGCGGAGGGCGATGCAAGTGAGAGGAGGTTTCGCCCACTCGGCCTAGTACTATTGTATCCGACCCTATTGTTCAAGTGAGACATAACATAATTAGCTAAGTTTCTTAGTATTTTTTTGACTTCATATCCATATGTCCGGTTCAAGTGTCTTTAATTTAATTTGTTTACGTTCCAATAATTTGATTTAAAATGATCTCATGAGGGCGTACATGCTGTTTGAACCAAGGTCCGAGTTGCAAGTCTCCTGTTATCTTTCACGGACCCCTCCCACCATATACATTATGGACCTCCAAAGAAGAAGCCCAGAATGGAAAAAAAAAAAGGAAAAAAGAGAGAGGTAGGTCCTGTAAGGATGCTCGGGGAAGGCTTTGTGGTATTTTTGGTGGACACTCCCCAAAACCGGAGCCACTTGGATAATTTCTCCTCTTTTGGGGGAATTGGAAAGGTATTTACATGCATTCCGTTAATACAATTTATATTTCTCTTCATAATTAAGTTATTGTTCCGTTTTAGTATGTTAGAGTTATTATTTATATTTTTTAACAATTATGGTTTTTTTTGTGGCAGTCGCTCGACAGGCGGATTCCTTTCCTTTGAGGGTAACTTTTTTAGGATCATTCGAGATTACATTCAAGAGCTAAAGGATCCTCATGTCGATCAGTTCATCAAAGGGCTCCAACATGCAACTACAATGAATCCGGATGCCTACCCTATGGCGGAGAGGTTCGCCATTATCCCGCCTTATCTCTATGTGAGTACTTTGTTTATTTTTATCAAGTCTATAAAGTCTTTTGTTTATATAATATTGGTTAAAAATGACATCATTCTGCTTTCTTTTCTACATCCGCTAGAAGGAAGCCTGAGATCCACAAGTTCGATGAAAGTTCCATTGGCAGGATGAAAAGACTCGGAGATGAAGATGAGGTCGCCTGGTGGAGGGTCGATGAGGTAATAAACATATTTACTATTTTTTTTTTAAAATTACATTTCATTTTAAAATAATTTAATATTTTCGATGTATTTGTAGGTTTTGATGTCATATTGTCACGACAATCACTAGGTACTTCTACAGATCTCGTTGAAAAAGATGAAGGCCACTTTATATGATCCAAGGCCAGCATGAGATAAAATAGTGAAGGCACACAGGATAGAGCTAATGGATCCAGTCTGTAGGATGTTGCCGCACCTTCTGGAACAGGTTGGCTATTATTCCACAATGAGAGTTGTTGCTGCTCCACCTGCCAAGTTCGGATATGAGTTTTTTGATATTAAAGCCCTTTCTTGTCATCCTGAATCTGCAAGCTGTGAGGCCTACATTGCATATTACATGGTGTAACTATTGAAAGGGTATGTTGGGACGATGACATCACTGAAAGATATTCCAGATGCACCCTAGCGCATCAGGGATGAGATGACACTGATCACACTTGATTATAGCAGCAGTACATAGATTTATGTCAAAGTAATTTTTTTTATATCATATATTTTGGACATCGTGTAAATTATGTAAATGAAAATGAAATTTTATTAGTTGTTTTATTTATATTGTGTAATTAAAAATAATATTAAAAAAAACTATAAGTGATGATTAACATGAAAATAATTATAAGTCATGAATCATATAAAAAGAATATGAAAATATTACGGTGATAGTGACATGCCTCAGTTTTAGATGCACCCTTTTTGTTTCGTGTTGCATTTGAACTCTGACAGTGACATGCCTCGATATATAGTTTGACAGTGACAATGTAATGTCTCGAATGCAAAATAGTTACATAAACAAATGAGAAGGTGAGATATGAGTTTGGAAATGAGAAAAATGCTTTCTAGTGAAAGGTCGGTATAATGATTCGAAGGTTGGAATAAGCTTGAAGGCCAATATATGCATGAAGATCGACCTTTACTACTGAAGGTTGGCTATACCTCCCGAAGGTCGGATAGCTTGTCGAAGGTCGGCCATTACTTTAAACACTCAACATAAGCAACTTTATTTCTTTCCTTTCTCATGCCAAACAAACAACACAAAACGGATGACTAGCAAAACCCAACAACACTTAGGAATCAAAACACAACCATCAAATACTATAATAGCAAAATATAAAAACAAACTGAACTCAAACTCAAACTAAATGACACGAGCTTGATCTTGTGAAGAAAAAAACCAACTCCTCTCCTAAACTCAGACCCAACTGTCACCTATTTTTTCTTCAATAGAGAGAATGAGTTCCTTTCAAGTTCGACTTTCAACAAGGAAACTTCATCAATGATGCAATAGTTATATGGTCTTCAATTTTGTTTCACAGCAGTGTAATAGTAGTTGGACTGTTTTAAATGTTAAGAGCAATATAGTAACTATGTAATAAAAGTTAATAAATGTTAGTTTTGTTTTTTTTTTTAAAGAAAAAATTCAAAATGAATATAAAGTGAAATGTTAGTTTTAGAGTTGGATAATATTGAAATCTTTGCCTTCAAATTGGATAAATGTGAAAACAGACCTAATACTAGATATATTAGTTTGTACCGTTTTCCAAGGCATATTTTATTTTGGACCCCGTGTCCAATAGAAAGAAAGAAATGAGTTACGATGAGCCGAGAAAGAGGGCCACCCAAAAACATTAGTAAGTGGATAAATATGTTGGCCCAATTCTTCTGGATTTTGGAGAAATGCCCAAATCTTGAACTCGAAGCTAATGCCAATGAAAGTCAAATTATGAATGCGTAAACAAATCCTTTACCAAGAAATTTCTCAGTCAACAGATTTTTGCCACCCTTTTTTTTTTCTTGTTCCAGAATTTGTGTAATTTCCTTCATGAATCTGCACAATACTACAACAGTACAACTAACTCTGATTAACGTTATTATTTCCAAAGTCCAAGTCAATGAATGCATCCTAAAAAGTAAACACAAGGCAGCAAACTCGAAAAAGCATCTTGATCTTGATCTTGACCTGCCCTATTCTTATTTCCTTTTTCTCCACTTGTCTTGAAGCTGGAAGAGTTGACTAATTCCATTCATGGAAAAATGTTATATACATAACCTTAATTTCATCTTCCATCTAAGATATAGAATCAAGGGAAGAAAAAACCAGAGGGAGGAGATCGGTTCAGTTCATCAATGGAGTACAAACATTTCAGCCACCATCATAATCTGAACATCTACAAAGCTCAAGAAGGTCAACAATATCACTGCCATGGCTGCCAATTGCCCTGCCATGATTCAATATATGCTTGTTGGCCCTGCAATTTTTTCCTTCATGAACATTGTGGAAATGCAACACGGTATGTCAAGCATCCCTCTCATCCCCTGCATCCTTTGATTCTTGTCCCATCTCCAACTTACTGCAGTGGCTCATTTCTCTGCAATGCCTGTGGCTCACCTGGGAGTTCATTTTCCTATTCCTGCGCCCTCTGTGAAGTTGATCTTCATCTTAACTGTGCATTCTTGCCCCCACTGGTGAGCCGCAAGGCTCATCAACATGACCTGTTGATCAATTACAGCATACCTGAGCAGAAGGGCAGTCAAGAATTTTGTAAAATATGCAGTAAACAGTTGGAGCAGAAGAACTGGTCATATTCTTGTTCTAAGCCTGAGTGTGACTTTCGTGTGCACACGTTTTGTGCCACAACAGAGGTGAAACCCGGAATTTACCAGGGCGATGATCCGGATTCTGAGGCCCCTCAAATGAGCACTACTAAGAATGATAGTGAAGCAGATTCAAATCAGCCTCAGACAGTTTTAACACCTGCAGAGACTGTGGCTGAACTGATGCACCTTCAGGCACAGATGCAAATGGCTGAGCAATTTGCTCAGATGATGGCATCTTTCAATCTCAGTCATTTGGTCTAGACTATAGAGATCGTCATAAATTTTTATGACTACCCAGAAATCAGAAAGATTTATTGTATTTTCCTGTTTCTCCAATAGTGTGATTCAATCCGAGTGTATTGATTTATCATCTTGAATCTGAAAATTGAAATTGGTAATACACTTAAGAATCCCAGGGCAAACAGTTATTAACAGCTTCATATGACAGTGAATATACATAAGAAGTATACTAGGAGTAAAAGAGGAATGATATTCTGCCAAGTGACTGAAATTTTCAAGAGAAAATGATTTAGACAGAACGGACCAGGTCTGGTTTTTGATTGCCAGAATCCTGTCTTGTTCCTCACGAGCTGGCCTAAGAACAAGTAGAATAATAGCAAGAATATCACTGGAAGAATGTTACTAAAACACTTCTTTGTCTGGCCTCATCGCTGAATAGTCAGCTCTTTTTGTATCTTCTGTCCTTCTCTGGCTGGGGGGCATATCTTGGTTGTACCAACTTCGACGAACTACTCTAGAGATTGACAAATGGCTGTAATCATGTTAATTTTTTTTTGTAGTGCATACATGATTTGGTACAAGAGAAGTTTCCTTCCAACATAGAAAATTATAATCTTTTTACGAGTTCTTCAATGAAAAAATAAAGAAAAATCTAATTACCTCGTTGCCTCCGGATATTATCTAGAGAGAGAGGATAAAGGTCAAGTCTTTCTCTAACCGGCAAAAACCAGGGATGGAGAAGCCTGCAAAGGGTGTTTCTCTTTCACTGAAACATTTCAGCCATGAACATCTTTTGGAACAAACTCGAGAATCACCACCTAAAGGCTATTATTCTCTCTGTTTTGGATGTAATCTGGACATTTTACCTGGAAAGCAATACTACAGATGCAAAACCTGCGACTTTTGCCTGCACCAGGTTTGTTATAACATGCCACAACAGGTCCAGCATCCGGTTGATCCAAACCATCATCTGATCCTCTTGGCTCTGTCTTCATCCATTGACAACTCAATTGAATGCAAGGCATGCCTGCAGAATGTAACTGGCTTCTTCTATAATTGTCCAAGATGTGGGAATTTCTTCCATGCCTTATGCTTAGCTGCTCCTCTATCAGTTAAACTTCCTGTTCATCCCCATATACTCAATCTTGAATTTTCACCTCCATATGATTTCCAATGTGATTTATGTGCTAAGCCCAGTTACTGCGGTTGGCTTTATCATTGCGGCTCATGTGAATTTGATGCCCACATTTCTTGTGCTCTCATGCATAAACAAGCCAAGAGAATAATGATGATTCCAGAGACTAACCAGAAGGATAATGAATTGACGGAGTTGCTATCAAGAGGAATAAAGGGAAATGAGGAAACCAGGAGTATGGGAAATTTCAAGAAAATATCAGAAGCTCAAGATGATCAGCAGGGAATAATAATCCCAGCATCTGAAGATCATAAAACAACACCTAGTGACCCATGTACACCAAGCTGTCAGTTCAGTGATGCTTGTTTTTCCATAGATATAGCAAAATCTTTTCAAATTAATGATGATCAGGGAAACAGAGATGCAGAATTGCAACAGCAGTTTCAGGTTCCGGTTGCTAAAGAACCCCGGGGAATTGGATATGTGGTCGTTCCCAAAGAGATTGTGGCTGACATAATGCAGGACAATCCAACATTTGACGTCTCTTCTTTAGATCTGCATAGTAAGAGTGCAAAGAGAGGTAAAAAACTTGTAATTTCCACGGGTTCTGGTTCAAATGTTTGGATTGAAATTAGCCAAGAAAATCCCAAGAATAAATTAAAAGCATCGAATGATGATGAAGCAGCGGTCAGTAAACAGACCCAGGAATCAAAATCTGTGAGTATTTTTTCTCCCTCTTTTTCTTTAAGAATTCAAAATTTGGAAAACTCTGAACCTCTTCAGACATTTTTCCTTAACAGGGTCGTTCCAGATGTTCTTGTTGGTGAAAGGACGAGAGACTGTTTGAGGCATTCTTGCCATATCTTGAGATAAAAAAAGGGGGAATGGTTTTAATTAATGCTTTTAATGTACAGAATTTATGATGAAATTTGTGAATACAGCTGTTGCTAATATGGTAGTATACAAAACAAAAAGACATTTCAAGCTGGTGATTTTTAGTTTCTTATTTGCCAAATCTCGCTTGCCTGTTGCCCAGTAGTTCGCCCATCCCCCTTTTCAATTTTAATTTTCCCTTAAAAAAAAAAAGGGTTCAGTTATAATGAAGGGAAAAGATCAATTACGTGACAATGTAATCCATTGTTTATTTGTTTACCACGGTAGAATAGTAGACAAGTTGCAGGAAGCAAAGGGGAAGTCTTTTTCTTAAACCTACTTTTGGAGGAACATCAAGAATGGGAGAGTACAAGGAATAAAATTAAAACCAACTAACTTCAACAGCATGCCTATGACTTTTCAACAAAGATAACATAACAAACTCGACATACCCATGAGAGAAGCCCTTTTCTTATTTCAACTCCTTCTTCCATTTAGAAAAAAATGTCTTAGTTTGTTTTATATATATTTTTAAAAAATAGTTTAACTTTGTAAAATTAGATGTCTAATTTATGAAATGAAACATTCGTTTTTGAAATATTCAAAATAGAAAATGAAATATTCAATTTTAGACGGAACTAGAATAAAATGAAAAAATGTACATTTAGTTACATTCACACATTCAATTACCAATTTTCTCCTTATAGAATTTTTTTTAACAAAAAAAAAAGGCTTAATTAATTGATCTCATTAAATAAAACACAACAACGATACGTAAATTGGGTGAAATCTCCATTTAATAAGAAAAGTAACCACACTTTATGAGGGTAAAATACAAAAAGAGTATATACATAAAATAAATATCAGAAAACTAGGGTTCTCCCTCCATCCCAAATTAGTTATCGTTGACTCCTTTCAATGTAAAAAATAAATTTGAATTTTCTTCTCTATCCGTCACTAATTTACTTTATTTGTAACTTAATTTTTCAAAATTAAATAATTATTTCTTATTTTTCAATTCTATAACAATCAATCCTCATACTTTTAATTATAACTCTACGGTAAATTTAACCTTAAACAACTACTAATTTGAGATGGAGCGGAGGGAAGGAGTATTATCTAGAAGTAGATAGGACAGAAGACTTCCGTTTGGATTTCTAACCATTAACAACTTATTCAAAAACACATGGGTGATCTTGGAAATCACCTAAAAATGAATCCAACGTGGAGATAACTTGATGAACAATTACTCGGTTAATTTTTTTATATTAAAACAAAGTAAATAATAAAAGAATAAAAGGTTAAGCTTTCGGGGTTTTTTTTAAAAAAATAAATAAAAATTCCACTCTGTCATCTTTCCGTACCTGTCTCGGCCTTTTTCTCTTGATTCCGGTTGCCGGTCATCTCCCAGAGTTGGCAAAATACTGCGAACTTGTAAAAGAACCATGACGTGGCAATCACTATCAGCAGCCAATTTAATGAAAGGATTACTTCTAAGGGAGTTCAGCCGAAATTCTTTCATTACCAATTAATTAATTGTCCTTGTCAATTTTTTTCTTTTTTGTGCTTTATACAATTCCATCAATATTTATTGTAATTTTTACATTCTTACCCTTATTATTCTCTTTCACTCCAATTTTCTAATGGTTTGAACGAGGATTTTTTTTTATATAGACTTTAACTAAATATAATATATTATTTTTTGTATTTTTTAACACATGTGAAAAAAATCTAAAATAACCTATATTACGAATCAGATAGAGTATAATCCAAATGAGATATGATCTATTAGTATATGTAGTATTTTCAAATGACTTGTCTTGTAACATTTGTATGATTTACATGTATTTTCGTTAAAATTAAATACTCTTTTAATGTGATGATTATTTTTTATTTTTGATAATTCATTTTCCTAAATAAATAAATTTTCAATATAAAATTTTACCAACAATATTTTTAATTTAAGGATTTACATTACTTGCTTAACACTACCTCAACTAATTGAATGAATGAAATTAATGAGAAATATATATTGGTAATTTTCTAAAAGTCAAATGCACTTTTAAATTTTTTATCAAATTAAAACGATATATTCAATTTAAGTCAAAATTAATATCTTATTTTATAAGATTAGTATTCAAGTCAATTTAAATTTGACTAATTTAATTTTAATTAATTTAAATATTTTTTAAAAAATTTATGTACTCATTTTTTTACTATTTATAAGTAATTGATAGTCGTTTTTTTCTAAATTAAAGTAACATTTTTTTTTCCTTTTAAAATGTCTCTATTTGTGATTATAATCAAACTAAAATACCTAATAATAGTTGTTTCAATTTCAAGTAACTTATAAATATTGATAGATCTATGATCTGTTCGCTTGGTACTTTACTCATTGAAGTGTTTCCAAAGGGACAAGTACTATACAGTTAATTTGTATTTCAAGTTAATAAATAAAAATTCAATTATGAACAAATTAGATTAGTCAATTAATAGTAAATCTTTTTTTTTTTTTTTTTTTTGAAAAAAATCTATGTTACTTAAGATTTGTATGTTGCCATAATCTTAAAACTTTTCCAAATTATTATTAATTTATTACCACGTCTAACTAAAACTTCAACAATAGCGACTTAAAATTTGACCATTATAGTAGCCGTCATCCTTCCGTTAATTTCCACCTAAGATCGACGATTCAACAGAGCGGTAGTCTCTCTCTGTCGTGTGCCAACTAAGCCTCTTCACACGTGCCTCATGACTTCTCTGTCACAGCCATCAGACGTGTGCTACTACACATTAAAAAAGTTAATAATTTCTGAAAAAGAGAAAAAAAAAAAACAAAAAAGTAGTGTTCCTTGTAGTAGTAAGAGTATGCTATATCCTGTTGTGTGTGGTGTGGTGATGTTGGGTGGTGCAACAAATAAAAGTTAGAGAGAGAAAACCAAACATCAACGAGAGCAAAATACAGCAAATATTGAGTGAGAAAGTCTCTATCTGTGTGGTGATATTTAAAGTTAATCCGTAGTGAAAAAGGAAAAAATGGGAATTGATCTCTCTCTGGGGTCGATTGTGTTTCAGTTACAAATTGATGAGAGCTGAGAGAGGTTTCTTGCACTACTGATCTCTTCTTCTTCTTAAGATCAATCGACAATAGAAAATCAATTCTTTCTTGGCTTTCAAAAATTGTCTTCATTTTGAAGTTTTCTGGCCACATATGTGGACAAAGCCATGAGGATCAGAAAGCGTTTTCCTCCCTTATCTCTCCCATCACTGCCTCTTTCAGATCCCCAACTCAGCCGCTCACTGCAGGTGGTGCAACCACAACATCTACGTGGGAATCTTCTTCCAAAAGAGGAGGTTAAAAGCAATCCCAGCCACTCCGATCCTCATAATCAACCCCTTCACCACTCCACGGGTCAGGAAACTGTGATCGGAACTCAAAATCCATTACTGGTTCACCCTCGTAACAGTAGTACCACTCAAGAGCAGGAGAAGAAGAAGCACGAGGTTGGTTTGGGCTTGATTTTGGTTTTGGTTTTGTTTACAACGTTTTATAGTATCCTCTGATATAATAATCTCTAGAGCGCATCACAGTACAAAAGGGTGCAATGAATTTTCAATGTGGCTATGGCGGTAGTGTGTATTAGTTATGGTTGTTTCTGCATCCCTATGTAACAAATCTGCATCATCCAGAATGTGTGATCCGTTAGGTGCAACCGTGATTCAGAGACTCTGTGCTTGCTTTTCAATTATTTTGCAGGAGATTGAAGAGGAAGAGATTAGAGATGAGAGATGGAAACCAGAAGAGGAGGAGAAGAAGATTAGTAATGATATCAGGTAAGAATAAAAAAAGAAAAGTTACTCTTAAGTAACGTTCTTTCATGAATTCCTTCTTCTAGTGAAAAGGTGAAAAAAGGAGAAGGGAGAGAGAGAGAGAAACGATTGTATATCTGGATTTAAACCACTTTTTAAAAAATATATATATAATTCATAATACAAAAAAAACTGTGAGTGGAAACACTGTTTAGTGTGTTTTTATATCATTTTTGGCTAGCCACCACCATAACTTCCCATCCCATCCCATCGCCATCGCCATCTAATCTTAATCTATCTG
>JAOXNR010000022.1:6828094-6892084 GCA_028571225.1 Parsonsia alboflavescens
CCTCTTTTTAAATTTCTAAATTTCTCATTCTATTCAATATATGTATGTATTGGCAAAACAAAAATGCCCCATGTTAGCATATGATACTGGTCCCCAGCAACAATGCATCTCTTGTTCTCTATATGTTACACTGTGTAGTAGTTTCCTAGTTTGTTATTTCTTTCTGGGCTGCAATTTTTTGTCTGCTTTCTGATTTTACTGGGATTTTCTCAGCAGGAAAGAAAGTACTACTTCGAGTGCAGGAACAGATATGCCATTTCCTTCTTCATCTTCTTCTTGTCAAGGTATATATATCAATCCGTGTTTCATATCCAGTTTGTGCACATATCATGATCATTTAAATTAGCATAAGAAATCTCTGCTTAATATATATTCTAGTTCTTTTCCTCCATGCACTTGCACTACATTTGTAATATTGTGTGTAGAGTTTGATCGGTGGGGTGACGGAGAGAAAATAGTTCCACCGAAGAAGAGAAAAGGGAGCTTTGAGAGAATGGGTTGCAAAGAGATCATGATCATCAATAATATTAAACCAAAAATGAAGTCAAAGACAAACAAAAAATGTCTGCAACAAAACGGTCATTATGTGAAAGATCACGTTAATGTTGACACCAAGAAGACATCTAGTAGTAGTTCTTCCACTAAGAAGAGCAAGAGAGGAAATGTTATCATGGAGGGATCTCGGTGCAGTCGGGTTAATGGAAGAGGATGGAGGTGTTGCCAACAGACCCTGGTAGGATACTCTTTGTGTGAGCATCATTTAGGTAAAGGAAGGCTCAGAAGCATGACCAGTGTTCGCAACCGAGCCAGTACTACTACTACTGCCATGGCGGCTGGCCATGACCCTATCACTGCTGCGGCATGTGATGGTGAAGATCAGAATATTATTGAAAATATCAATGAAGATCACGATCATATTATTATGATGGCAAAATTATCTTCGTCCACAAATAATAATATTAACGGCCGTGGTACTGCTGTTAATATTAATGCTCCGCCTGAGTCAGAAGAAGAAGATGAAGGGAAACCAATATCAATGATGTCAAGGAAGAAGAGGGTGATGAAGATTGGTGCGGTGAAAGCAAGATCCATTAGCAGTTTGTTAGGCCAAACAGACAGCGGTGGCGCACCTGCAGCTAATACAAACAAAATTATATAGCGGTATTATACATACTATATATAGCTAGATCGACTAGCCTGCAGCACATATATATCTGAATTTTGTTGTGCATTATTTCATGTAGTTCTTCCTTTTTCTTTACTTTTTTTGAAGGCAAAAATCATTTGTCAAGGAGAATGTCTGTTTCTTCAGAAATAATTGGTAATGCTCAAATATCATTATTACCTTTTGTCCAATTGTCATAATGCAAATGCAATTTTTGTTAACAAATACTCCTGGAATGTTTTTATTTTAAATATATTATTTTTTAAATTAATTAAAATTTTCTTTAATTAATTTAAATTGAACTAAATCAATCATTTTTTTTAAAACTTGATACAAGTTAAAATGAGATATTTAAATCTTATAATTAAAGAAAGAATATTATGCCATATAAGTATTCTTCCCTCGGGCAAATTCTCTTTTCCTTGGCCTCTACGTGTGTCAAAGTTTGCATGACAAATAAATTGTTGTAATAATGAGTCGTACTTTGAATTGGCAATTGCTTGCGTGACAGAAGTCTGTCTATGGAGGCCGTAAATGCATTTGTTGGTTCTCTAGCAAGTAATAAAAAGAATATTTTTTCCTAAAGATTAAAATATATATATATATATATATATATATATATATGGTTTTGTTAAGGCGCGCTCCAACTGTTATTGTAACAGAATTATTACTCCAACGCTCATGTAGCCAAACAAGCAGAGCAATAATTACGTTACGGTAACGGTTGGAGCGCACATTAGCAAATCCGTATATATATTTATAAAAGCACAAAGGCACTGAACCACTAAAAAAGTACATGTTTTGCAAGGCTAAAAATTAAAAGAATTTATGTTGGGAGATCATCTGTCTCTTCAGGAATATTCGAGTGGGTGAAATAGCGAGTTTGCAGATCATAGGTTTTGAATTTGAATTTCACAAATATCCTTGGATAAGTAGAATGTCGAGGTGTTTGCGAATTGATCAGGACACCACTATATATATATATATAGATATATAAGAATATTACTATAATCTGATAATTAATAAGGATCTATATATGGAGAACCCAGTAAATCGATCACGATGATGAGAAGCAGAATTTTTATGGCCCCAAAGGACCATATCCACTACGTACAGACCCAATTCAAAAAGAAAGCGGACGTTGTTAGTTAATTAATGAAGGATCCAAGCAAAGATATATATGGATTTGCTAAGGCATGCTCCGGAACGTATCTTAATTTGCGCTCCAACCGTTACCGTAACGAAATTCTTACTCCGCTTGACATGAGCACTGTATCAAGAATTCCGTTATGATAACGGTTAAAACGTGCATGAAAGTGCATTATTAGCAAAACCAACAATATATATATATATATATATATATATTTATTTATATAATTAATATGATACTAATTTATATACATTTGGTATCTCAGGTGGCCACGAGAGACTGGTCCAACCTGTCGCTGACAACGCATTTTGCAGGCGAGGAATGATTTATTTTTTATGATGAGTCTTATTCATTAATTAAGCCGCCAGGCACACGGCCATTCTTCTTTTTCAATCAAGTTGTCCAAACTTAATTTGCTACATTTTCTTTATATATATATATATATATATATGGACTAAATAAAATTCCTTTTTCTAGAGTATTTTCATCAATCATTGGAGAAAGGATGATAAAAAAAGAAAGAAAAAAATCTCTCCATTAGACAAATGATAGTGGTTCTCTTGGCTAGCCGGCTGTACTTATAATTAACTTCATCATTTCAAGGAAAAGTAATACTAATGGGAGCGCTGCTGCAGCCACGACGGGGCCAATATCAACATAAATTACACACTATTAGCTTAAAACGGGGGGGAAAAAAAAGGATATATAAATATATATATATAATTTATATAAACACACCCATACAATATGTGTGTACGTAGCCTCGGTGTATATATATTGGGGTCATGCATGCATATTATATATAAAAATGAAGTCTTAATTAGCTTTCTTAATTAATTAGGAACTCATTAAGTATTATCATTAGTCAGACTGCAGTGATGAGGATGGATCTTTTTTTGTTTAATTATCACATCATTTTCTATATATATATATATATATATATATGGAACTAACTGAATTTGGTTGAAGGCCCTCCATGTGTATAGTGGGATATATTGGATCGGTTTTTGTTCTGTTGCCTAGAAATTAAGCTAACTTTCAACAATTCGATCAGATTCTTTTTGGATCATACAAAACAATACTATGTCTCTTTCTGATTCTTTTAGGTATCGATCTGATTCGAATGAATATGTTTTTTGCACCAGTTGTTTTCAATCTGCTGGAAAGGTATGAGATGCATTGCTCCCTCTACGTACATTTTGGCACCAGAATCTTGAAGAAAAATTTAATTTGCAAACCATTCTAATTAATTTAATTTGCAACAGATGAGAGATCGATAACTACAATATATATCCACGGCCTGATCAGTTCCATCTTTAAACATGTAAGTGATCAGTTGCGCAGAAGATCACTGGTGCAAAATAAGACCGTAAATATATATAATGGCATGGCAAGAGAGTCGGGATTGGACATTAATCACAAGCCAATAGCAGCGGGAGCAGGGACCTGACAGTAGTAAAAGAGATATATGTCCGAAATAATGAGAGATCCGAATAAAACCCATTGACAAATGAGAGATCAAATTAATTCCGTGTTTCTTCTTTATTTTTGCATCAGAAGGGAAACTGATCAGCTCAAAGTTCCTCTCTCGTACGTACGTATATCGTATATCATCATCATCATCATATGAAATGGTGCAAAAAAGAAATATTTATATGATATATCCTCCCTTGACCAAAAAACAAAATCGAGGTTTTTTCTGGCTGCAAAGGCACCTCTGAAATTTCTTTTTATCTAAAATTTCTTGATCATGCATGCATATATATATAGTAGTATAAAAAAATTAAAGAGGAATAAAATGAATTAAAGGTAATAAATACGACCCTACATATGAATATTTCTAATGTCATATTAATCTGATACCAAATAAAAAGAAGAAATTCGAGGAAGAAAAAATAGGGTGATCCATTTAATTATTTTTTATTTTGTTAATATTTATATATATAATTTGAAAGCTTTTTTTCACTAAGTATTTAGTTGTTTGTCGCAGCACGCCACAAGAAAACAAGGGGAGCCACCCACGAGAACAAAAGCTCTACGTCCGGTTGAGGTCAGCACGTGGCTCCCTCCTCCTCTTTGGACTTTTTGGAGGGTTACCGGATACCGGGAATCAAAGCCTGGGACGACTTTGCCTACGTGTAAATTTTATGCCTACTTAATTGGGTCTCCTCATTGCCACTTCCTTTTAATAACTAATTAATTTCAAATCAGCTTATTTTCTTTTTTAATTGAGAAACATTTCTTTATCTTTTATCCTACTAAAAAAAAAATTAAGATAAAATTTTAAAATATGAGTTTTCAAAATAAAATGGGTTAGAAGTACAGCAACTGGGTATTGGGCCGAGTCTATCTACTCTATAGTACAAAATAAAGAACTTGGCAAGATAACGGATTGGGCTGGGTCAGTATATCACCGGGCCACGAGTCCACGTGCCCTTTATTGATAAGTTTATGTTATCTTTGCAATCCTTTTACTTTAGTTCAAAATTTTGGAGCAAGTCTACTATAGTAAGGTTTAGATATAAACATAAAATTTTATATGTGTCTTTCAATTATTTTTTAAAATTTATTTTGTTAGCCAAAATCTTAAAGAGAGAAATTAAAAATTCCAAAAATATATTTTTTTCTTTTTTTTTAAAACAAAAGAGTTATAGGATACATATAAATTTTTTTAGAATGTAAATTACAACAAAGGGATAAGCTAATCCTAATTAAAAATATTAGAGTTCAACTAAAAAAATAATTAAACTAATTGGGTTTCTTATTTACAATTATATTTTTTCTTTACAATGAACTATGAGTGAAGCTATTAAATGAATTATAAGACTAAAAAAAAATTTATATATATACAATTATATATTGAGAATTGAAAATTAATTTTTATAGAAAATGTAAAATGTAAATAAAACTACGACTTTAAGATAAAGGTTAGATGTAGTATGCCATCTTTGGAAAAATAAAAAGAGAATGCTGAAGGAGTGGGCCCACCAGTTTGGCCCATATCTTTCTGGCTTGCATGCTTACATGGCATTAAAACTGGCACCAGAACATTGGTGCACCAGAGCTACTACAACATGCAGGCGATCCTCTCTCTACTCTCTGGTGTTTTAGTTGAGCTGTACCCAATTCATTCACACAACAAAATCTTCTTTTCTTTTCCTTCATCTCCATGTCTCTCTCTCACACTAACACACACACGGAAGCACGTACAAAGTAGACCAGATCCCTGTTCATTAGCAGAATGGAAATTTCACTCAAAAGCTCGCTCCATCCATCACCACCTGTCCCTCATCATTCTCTCAACCTTGACCCTCAATAGTATTTTGTCCAGCTGATCAAAATCAAATCTTTTTCCCGCAAGGTGTCCTTTCTCTATCTCTCTGTATTTAGGTTCTTATCAATATACAGTTGGAAATTAATTTTGTTTTCTTAATTTCTTCTTTAGCCTAGAATAAGTGAAAACCTAATTGGGTTTTTGTTTTCTTTTTCCTTTTTTCCTACTGTTGCGTTGCTCAATCAAGATTCCTTTTTCAATTTTGGGGAATTCAATTCCAGGTCAGAATCTTGATGACATTTTTTTTTTTGTTTCTTTTACCTTTTTCTTTGTGGCGAGGTTGGGGGTTTTAATTCGGTTTACAGGACCAACAAAAGATTAGGGCTTTTCTCTTCGTATGGTTAAGAATAGGTTAAGGTTTCTATAATTTCGCCATTTGCATTAGGGTTTTGGTGATAATTTTAATAGTCCAGAGAAGTCGATGGGCTTTGCTTTTCTGACCGGGCTGAATTAGGGTTTCACTTGTGTTCGGCAGAAATCAAAACTGGGATTTTTGTCTAGAGTCTAGTTTAAATTTTTCTACCTGTTTTTAAGAGATTATCCAAATCGTTCCAGCGAGACCAACTAAAGCTTCAATTTTGTCTAACTTTCTCCAGCACATGTAAATTTTTTGTCTATTTTTACTTCACTCAGCTAAAAAGTTTGGATTTTGATTTGGGAATTGGTGAAATTTGTGATGGACGACGAGATGCCAAATGCAATGAATCTCGATCTTAATCTGGGTCCCATCGATCATTCAACCGATGATACGGAGCGAAGGTCCGGATCAATTCCTGGTGAGGCTATGAACTTGGAGGATTGGCTAGATGCTCCATATAGTAGAATTAGGGAAGCTGTAATAAGGCGGAGGCGCTGGAGGTCCGTTTTGAGACAATTTCCAGTTCCCCCTGAGGCAAGGAGCATTGCTTTAGAATCTATGGGTGTGAATGGTCTACAAGCTGGAGAGGGCAGTGTTGCACCAGAGGTGAGAACTATTGAGGCTGCTAAAACGTGTGATAACAATGATGGCTTTTTAGATGTTGGGGCTTTGGGGAAAAAGGATGATGATGAGAAAGGTAATGGTGATGCTGGGAGTTTCTTTGATTGTAATATATGCTTGGACTTGGCCAAGGACCCTGTTGTGACCTGTTGCGGTCACTTGTTCTGTTGGCCTTGCCTCTATAGGTGGTTGCATGTTCACTCAGATGCTAAAGAATGTCCAGTTTGTAAGGGTGAAGTTGCACTAAAGAATGTCACTCCAATTTATGGCCGTGGCAAGTGTGCACGGCTACCAGAGGATGATTCTAGTGCAAAGGTCCCTGATAGGCCCCCAGCAAGAAGGGTGGAGAGCTGGAGACAAGCTATTCAGAGGACTGCTTTTACTATTCCAATGGAGGAAATGATTCGTCGACTTAACAGTAGGTTTGATCTGTCCCAGGTTCATCCACACAATATTGATGCCTCACAAGAATCTCCTGAAAGGAGCAACTCATTACTCAATAGGATCCTGACATCCAGAGGAATGCGTAGAGAACAGAGCAGTGCGATACCAACCGAAGATGTGGTTGACTTCACTCACAGCAGTCCTACTAATTCAGAGGCAGGGGAGAGCCGTCAAGTTCCATCCATATTACTTCGTAGATCCAATTCTAACCGGGCTGCTAGCATTTCTCATCTCACATCTGCACTTAGTTCGTCTGGGATTGAATCATTCTTCCGGACTCATGCAGTAGAAAGGAATCAGGAGCAAACTCTTCCTGTTGATGACAGAGATTCTGTCTCAAGCATTGCTGCTGTAATACATTCAGAGAGTCAGACAGTAGATACTGCAGTTGAGATAGATTCTACAGTGGCTTTGTCCACTTTGTCGTCCAGAAGAAGAAATGAGTCTTCCAGGATATCAGATGTGGATAGTGGAGATTCCCGTGCACCAAGGAGGCGGAGGCTCAATTGATATCATTAGTTGCTGTAATCTACTTCCAAATCATATGCTCTCTACTCAATATCTGGGCACTTCTTTTTTTTGAGTGGGATCAACAATAGCTGGTCATATTTATATAAATAGGAATTTCTATCGTGTCATCATAAATGGGCATCTCTATCCTGGAAATAGTTTCAAGTCTGCTAGAGTGATTGGCAGTACTGAGATGATGATGCCCTTACAAAAACCTGTTGAAGTTTTGTTCATTTAGATTCATGGTTATAAATTTGTTGCCACACCTGTCCAAAGTGGTAACTGCTCTCTGTATTTGTACGTCCAATACTTGAACAAACTTCAATTGGTTGATTGCTTCTGATTTGTAGAGCAGTCTCCTTCCTTCAAAGCTCAATGTACTTTTTGATCACTGTTATTTACTCTTTTTTGAAAAGCAGGAAAGGAAAACATGCATCAGAAAGGATGTCCCTTTCTCTGATCTTCTTTTGCTAAGCCTTGAGTGCATATGAAATGCCTTCGCAATATGTTTACAATTCTAAGTATCAACTCGCAAACACGCTGTTCTAATTGCTCCAAATGTGTTTTTTTCCCTTCATAATGTGAATCGGACTTCCATTGAAACTTTAGCTCGTCACCTCACATCTTCATTTCTTTTCTTCCTTAAGCCTAACCTTCTTGTCTTGACATGGATCAAAGCTTCACTCCGACTGATGTTCATAGAATTGAATTGGGATCCTTCGTGGATATTTTAGTCCATGATGTTTTGGACCATAATCTTTCTGCCCATGACCTCTCAATTCCCGCTCCAATTATGCAGTTTGACTGCTCTTAGTTAGCCCATGTTATTATTGGGCTCAAACAGTACTGGACATTGAAGATGCGAGCAACTTAATCTGCCAGCTTTTAGTGGGCTTAAAATGGATTTCGACATGTACATATTTATCAAATGGGCGGGCTCCAGAATACCAGGAAATAAAAATAAAAACTCCGACCTGCCGGATTCGAACCAGCGACCTAAGGATTAACTGCCTGCAACTACAGTCCTCCGCTCTACCAACTGAGCTAAGGTCGGTTTGTGTACATTTTTACATTTTTAACTAATAGAATGCTACACTGTCATAGTTCCTCGAAGTTTTCAAGTGCGGCGGAAGATTGACAGAACCCTTATCTTCAATTCGAAGCAAAATTAATGAGTCAAACATATATTGCCCAAAGAATCTTGAAGTATTTGAAAGCAGAAGGGAGGAATTGGCTACACTCTTCAATCATGGGGCACCTAAAATTTTGGTGACATGTCATTATAATTCTTTTCATGCACCAATTATAAAAGTGAAGGATCATTTAGGCCATCATGGAGATTCCTCTTACAGCTTCATCATCATCTGGTCAAGTAGTAGTAGTAGTAGTAGTAGCAGTATACTATTATCACATGGCACCACCCAACCTATTATTAGATTGATCAGTTCATAGAGCTATTTTTCTAAGTGATTTGAAGGAATTCTCATGCCACTGGACTGACTCTCTCTCACACTGATTGTGAGGTTTTTACTCCTTTTGCCTTTGATGATCATTGTGTTGCAAAGTCAGAAATGATTCTTTGTCATGTGCCTTATTCATTCAACTGCAGGACAGGGGCACACCCGTGATTTTCATTCTGTTTCACCACCCACTGTGGTTGTTCCAAACTTCAGTTATCTTTATATTCTAAGACAAATTAATACTATAAATAAATGACTTTCCAAGATGTTCAAATTCTCAAGTGCAAAATTTAAAGCACTATATATGCAAGAAATCACTCAACTATATGATCTTGATCTTATATATAGGTTTATAAATAATGACCAGATTAATTATGAATTAATCTAATGGATTACACTTATGATAATACAAATTAGTGTTGCCTATCATTGTTTATTACTCCCAATAATCGATCAAGGGAAAAGACAGTGGCAATGATGATAAATGATGAGTAAAAAAACCCATCAAATAATTATTGGAATGGGTTATGAGAATGATTAGTAAAATGCAATTTTCTAGGACTTGGTCTCATATTTTGCCAGCATCAAATAGCATCCCAGGTTGAGGAAAAAACTCTCAAAAGAGCAAAGGCAGTAGTAGTGATGATGGGTTATATAAGATGATAATGACTATCTAGCCAGGTTATATAGTAGTGCTTAAGAAGATAGATCGATCATCGAGCATGGCTACTACTTAATCATACTGTCCCTTTTCAGTAGGGTATAACGAAGACGACCTTCCATTCCATTCCCCCATTCCCATAAATTGGGTTTTGGAGATGGATCAGAAGTTGTCTTTTACCCTCTAAACAAATAATCCCAGGTTTACCCATAAACAAACTCAAATATACATGCAAGATTCGAAAGGGTTTTGTTTTTTATGTATTCAAATCAGGAATTCAGCAGCTTATATATATATATATGGGTTTTTACTCTTTTATGAAAAATGGAGAATATCTAGAATGATTATAGAAAACAAGAAAGCTCGTGGGGAAGAGAAATCGGCTATTTTTCCCCCTTAAATTCTTTCCCATACTTCTTCTAAATCTTGCATAAAAACCTAAAAATTATTGGCATTTTACTTTATATTAAGAGTTAATCTAGTCGTTCTTTCTTAGTTCTTACCCTAGCTAATTGCATCAAGAACTTGATGATGTTCTGACTTAATTTTTGACTGGAGAAGTTTTCAATTCAAAAGAGTTGGTAACCCAAAAAAGGAGAGGGTCAAGCAGGCATGGACATGTACTGGCTTTCCAAAAGAGAAAGAAGAAAAGAAAAAAAAAAAAAAAAGAAACAATACGGCAAGTGCGGGAAACAGTAATCCAAGCATAAAGATTAGAGTTTTACTGACAAAAGAAGAGTTTGACCAGGCATTCCCACAGGGCTTTGGATTGGGTCTGATAGGGCCTAGTGGGCCTATGTACATACTACGTGAACGATCCATATCGCTAAGAGATCACCGCTTACGAAAGCCTTTCTGGCTCTCTCTCCCAATGCGTCCAATCAAAAAAAATCTTGGAAATCCCAATGAGAAAAAAAAATAAATTATTCGGATTTGATGTGATCCCCCCGGCCCTAGACCACCCTGCTAAACATCTTAACCTCGAAATCATCCCATGATCATTACTGCCTATAATTTTTTCTTTTCTTTTTGTCTAAAGTCCTCTTACTTTTGGAATCTTATCTTTTCTTCCCGAGAATTTAAGGTTCAATTTCTCTTTTAAGGGAATTAAAAAAAAATTTGAAGAAGATTAATCATTAGATCAATTAGCTTTAGTTAAGAAAGATTAAACATCATGGTATTTAATATTGAGTTGGTGATCATAACTATTCAACTAATGCAATAATTCTTGATTGATAATCATTAGTTTTTTACATATAATTTAAAAAAAATATATTTGTGGGTTTTTTTTTTTTTTTGGCACCTTTTTATTTTGAAAGATTGATAAAAGTCAATTTCCCAAAGACAAAGGTTACCTAAACAATGTGAAAATTTGCTTGATTTCTACCATCAAGCCACCCATATCCTCATGCAATTGATAAAAGGGCTAGAAAGTACTAACGCAAAACATGCTTTGCACAATGATAACTCTTTAAGATGCCACTTTTAATTTCTTGCTTCATCATTGTACTGTTTAATAGATGTAAATACTACTATTTGTCTCTATCAATATTAGGGTTTATAGTTCCTGTTCTTAAAACATATTTTTTTAAAAAAAGGGATAAAATAAGAATATTGTTACCTCATGAATATTTAAAAAATTCACCAATCAAAGACCTGTTCGTGGGGGGGAAAAAAAGAAAAAGAAAAGATCTTGATTTTTTTTTTTCAATAGTTTTAATTATTAGATGTATTTTGAGAAATGAACAGATTGTTTCTAATTAATTTCTTCTTTGTTCTTGCATCTAGCTATTAGTGCTAGTAAATAATTAATATTGAAAACAAAAAAATGACGGTTTTAATTAAAGTCTTACTTTTATCTCATGAAAAAAAGGGGGGGTCTTTAGAAAAATAGAAGGTAATTATGAACCAAAAGATTACCCTTTTGAGGAGTATTCTTTGTCAAGTGTGCTAAAAGAAAAAAAAAAAAAAATTATATACAGAGACAGTACCTTAAACAAGTAGTTAAAAGCGCACCGGATGGCATATGTTCCTCTCGGCGTGTGGGGGAACAATAATAATAATAATAATAAAATCTAAATTGAAGGGAACCGTAATTATGAAGGCAGTACAATTATACGAGATTACGCAAAGGAATACGACAACGCATTGGTGACAAAATGGCCAAAATAGGGACGACAATTCAATCACCCACCAATAATTCCACTCCTGTTGGTAGCTCCATCATTTCAATCATCCCTCTCCCTCCCTCTCAATTACTAACATGCCAGCCCACGCTCTACTCTCTTTTATATATATATATATATAATATTCATTTTTTTAAAATTTAATTTTTAAAATATAAATTATGTGAATGAATTTTACATTGAAAATATATTTTTTAAAATTTTAAAAAAATAATCAAAATATTTTTTAAAATTAAATTTACAAATATAGTAAGGTTGGAGGTAATGTGTGTGTGGGGGTTGTGTACTCTGTGAGATGAGTAATTAGAGAGAGAGAGAGATGTGGTGTACAAATGATTGCCGATGAGGAATTTGTCTCCAAAGGGCGGTGCACTTTGATTCGAGTCATTCGACCATCTCCACTCTACTACTACTGTGGGCCTTCTTCAGTGTTCCTGTGCCTCGCGCCCATCGGTCTCTCTTCAATTCATAAAATTTTACTCGGACTGACTAATTTGCCACCAGCGCCTAATCACTCTTCCTTTTAACTACTTTAATTAACATTATTTTAATTTTTTTCCATAATATTTTATAAATTACTATGATTTATGAGATCGGTAAGCGAATTAATTATTTAAAGTTGATGAAAAATTAATCCATGAAACTCTTGGATTTCATTTTTTATTGATGTATTAAAAGAAAAGGTGAGATGAGATTAATGATGTTTTAAACCTCAAAAAATGTCATTCTAATAATCCTTAACGAGTGGCATAATAATATTTTTCTTTGTTTTATTTTTGTAAGAAGGAGTAATATATATATATATATATATATTACTCCTTCTTACGGTTTTACTAAGGCGCGCTCTGGAGTGCGAGCTCCAACCGTTATCGTAACGGAATTTTTGCTACAGTGCTCATGCAACTAACTAAGCGGAGTAAAAATTTCGTTATGGTAACGATTGGAAAGCGCATTAAGAGGCTCTCCAAAGCGCACCTTAACAAATCCGCGCATTTTATATATATATATATATATGCTACACCTACACGACATGAGTGTAATGATGAGTCAATTAAACAAGTGAGAGACAAGAGGAAAGAGATATGGTTTGACCAAATCACTAGTATTCTCATTCTAATTCTTCGAAACTTATAATGATTGTCGAAATTGTCCATGATTAGGGAATGTTATGTTACCCAAACATTATTTCAGAACACACACAGATGTTTGTAGCGACTGGCGTGGCTTACCATGGATGGACTTCCCATTCCACCCCTCTTAATTATTCTCTCCTCTTCCATATATATATATATATAATATAGTATTCTTCGATCATTAAATAAAAATTCTTTTAATAAATTTTTTATTATTGTCACTAATTTTAAGTTAGTTAATTAAGTATTTAAAATTATTTTTTTATGTTATCTCTCTATCGACATACTCGTGAAATTATGTACATATTTTTGAAAAAATGATTAAAAGATATTATGAAAATTAAAAAAGGTTATCTTAATTTTTACAAAAACAATTGCCGTTAATTTATATTTAATAACAGAAGGAGTACTTCTTTTTGTATTTTTTTCAAATTTATTATGAAATAGAGGTACATATATTCTAACTTTTTTTTTTTTGTTCTTTTCAATATCAGGTCTAGTAATAACATGAAAAGAAAAAAAAAATCTTGAAAAAAAAGAATAAGAAAAAGAAAAAATAAAAGAAAATTTTGATATGGATTTGATTCATTCTTTATCTGTGAATCTTGTGGTTCATAGCGAGCTAAGGATTATTGTGTTTTTTTTTTTTAACCATACATAATCTAATACTTTATAGTGAAAAAAATTTGTGATGAGTTACATAATTTAATAGGTCGAGTTCATAATAAAATTTACTAAAAATAGAAGAAGGCAAAGAACAGTGTTCCTCCGCTGGAACTAAAAATTCCTTTCTCACTGTATATGATAAAACAAAGCTCCTACTATCATTTAAGCCTGCATGAGTTCAATTATTGCAGTGATCCCAAAAGCATGACACATCTGACCAGCCGATCTCTCTCTCCCTCGAATCCTGATGTGTATTTTAATGCAGTTGCTGCATGCACACACACAGACTTCTTTCATCTTCTTCTTCCTCATTTACTCAGTTTTAAAAAAAAAGGGCAACCCAACCCCCCATGCGCGTTGGATTATTGGACCCCGCCACCCCTTCACAATCCCAATCCCTTCATTTACTATACAATTTAAAAGCCCAACCCCATACATATATATCTGTTCTCATCATCATCAATATGCATCGTCACAGGAATATGTACGAGTATACATATCAGACCATCCCCCCCACCATAAAGACGTTATTTCCGGCCCCTCCTTGGATGCTCTCTCCATCTGTATATGACAATAACTCTGCTGGTTTTTTAAAAATAAATATAAATCGTTAATCGTCAAGAAATAATTAAGTTTAATTTTTAAAATATAATTATTATACTTCTTAGGTATATTTGATCATGCATGTATGCATGCGATTTGGATCATTGGATACCCACCAGGTTTTATATATATATGTATGTGTAGATGATGATCAATCAAAGTCTTTAACTTACTTGAAAAGATGTGATTATTATTCTTAAAATCCTACTCGGTTCTAGAAACAAATGAAGACAGCACTCATTATCATTCAAAAAAAACTTTTCTGGGAATAGTAAAACGTGGTCGCCCGGTCTGCTTCCGCAAAAACATACGGTTGGGGGCAGTTTTGGTCAAATTTCTTCATTATCCGACCAATCTTTCTATATGTTCACACTTTCTCTGCTTAATTACTTCCAAAAGTGCGTGCGTGCCCTCTCTTTCTTTTACTACTAAAAGTAATTTCAATCACCTTAGTATTTGCTTTGCCTCTCTCTATTCTCCACGACCCACTACTTTAATCTTCTTTTCAAATTACTCCATCCATTTTTTATAATACTATCTTCTTCTTGGAATTAGATTTCGTTTTAAATGGATTAAAAAATAATAAATATACGTTTATTAGGTTTGCGAAAGATGGACAATTTATTTAAACAAAAATGGTATATGAAACCAACAATTTCATGGAGTATGTGGTAAGGGAAAGTTGTCATATTTCAAAATTTTTAATTTTTTTTATTATGGGTATTTTTGCAACATGTTCCAACAACTTTCCCCAAAAAACTTAAAGGAATAAGCATTATGTCTGCTCATTTCCATATCATAATAGTTTCCTCTGCATGCATTCAACTCGTATGTCCTCTTCTTTTGATTTGGATGAAAATAATTGTGAGTCCAACCAACGAAATGTTTTGTATTCCAAATCAAGAAAACTTAGTACTAGTTTAAGAACCCTAATAATCCCATTATAATTAATTCAATTAACGCGTGCTAATATCATTGGAGTTTACGCTTCAATAAAAAGCATGATAGTATAATTTCTTGATTAATCATTCATCTCATAATCATATTTCATCATGACCCTGGCCCTTTTAGGTGCACCATTCAAATTATACTTTTTATGCTAATCATGAAATTATTTGCCAAAAAACATAACTTTGCATTGACCAATTTATTACCACTATCTACTAATAAGAAATGATGAAAAAGAAAAAAAGAAATTACCACTAATTTATCCTGTATTTGATTTATATCTTTCTCAATCCCCTTTTACTCTTAATACACAATTAGTTTCTTCTTTATATAAAAAAAAATCTACTTAATAATAATATAATTCATAATTACAACTAACTGGCAAATCTATCTCTCTTAGAAGTTACTCCTACGATTATTCTTCCAAGTATATATATATATAAATAATTGTATATCTTTTGTGAAAGTGACTAAACAGAACTACAAGTGAACCAATAGTAATGCAAAGACAATCTCGATTGCTGCATGAATAATCAATCTTGAACCATCAAAAAACAAAACAAATGTAAAAAAAGATCTCTCTCTCTCGTTACGGACGGACACAAACATACACAAACAATGATTTTGTATACTCTTACACAGATGAGGAGGTTGAAAGGTCATAGGAATATGTACATGTATGAACCGCTGAGTATTAATATGGATTCACGTGCGTTTGTCAACCGGGGATTTGTTGGTCAATCTTTACTTGCAAAAGGCATATATATATATATCATCAAAATTATATATATTATTTACATGAACTCTTCCTCTGCTGCTTTGTCATGCTCTCTGTGATCCAATATTACAGATGGGGTATAGCTAGAGGCAGTGATATATAGTAGTACTATAACTAATTTTTTATTAGTATTATAATTTTTTTTTTTTTGAAATAATAATAATAATTTGGTTAGTGTGTGGCTTCTTCTTTAAATTCTTCAGAACTTCATCTCTTTCTCTCATACCATACTGAAAATCTTTTAGATTCTGTTTGGACTCAGTCACTCCCTCACTCACTTTCTCTCTCTCTTTCTTCTCCCTCTCTCTCTCTCTCTCTCTCTCTCTCCCTGTGTCTGTTTCTCTTGCTCAATCTTTCATGGAGTTAGCTCTGAGTTTGGGGGACACGCCGAAGCCATTTGCATTTCTTGATCACAAATCACATGAGAAGATGGTTACTAAAGATTTAGGGTTTTGCATGGGTCTGGGAAAGGGCGGTTCATGTGAAGGAGGTGAAAACAAAAGTAGTAAAGCAAGTTGGTGCAGATCAGACATAGATGAAAGAAGAGGGTCATCAGATCCGGTACCGGTTCAGCTCGATCTTCTTCCTTTTTCTCCTGTTCCAAGAAGTCAAACATCGACGAAGACCACCAGCTCCCATTTCACCTTTTCTTGGCTGACTGAAAACTGTAATGTCATTCACGGGATCCTTGCTTTTTTCATCAATAATAATAATAATAATAATCCCATGTTTTGAATTTTTAATTAATTACTAAGAGTACTTTGATTCTGGGTCTGATTTCTTGATTTCTATTTTCATCAATAACAGTAGTTGTGGAACCGGGTTCCTCAAACGGAGGAGGAGGAGGAGGAGGAAAAAGGGTACTGGAAGTGAACCGGAGGTCCATAGGAGTGGAAAAGGGAGGCGGCGGGGGTGAAGAAGGAAGTGGAACGGCCTTGTCTTCTCCAAACAGCACAACCTCATCTTTTCAGATGGAGTTTTCAATATATAGAGGAGGAGGAGGATCAGGTGGAAGATCAAGCAAAAGAGATTTCGAAGCATTTGAATTAGGTGATACAGATAGAGGAGGTGCATCTTCAAGAGCCAGCGATGAAGACGAGAATGGTATGGCCAGGAAAAAGCTCAGACTCACCAAAGAACAGTCCGCCTTCCTTGAAGAAAGCTTCAAAGAGCACAACACTCTCAACCCAGTACGTAATATAGTAATATTTCACAGACCAAATAAATTTCATTAATTAATTAATTTTCTTGTATATTAATTGTATTACAAATAATATTCTTGTAGAAACAAAAGCTAGCTTTGGCAAAACAGTTGAATCTTCGTCCTCGCCAAGTTGAAGTATGGTTCCAGAACAGAAGAGCTAGGTATATATATATATTTAGATCAAGAAGTTGGGGTTTTGAATTTTTCAATTGTTTCCTCTTTTTGGTTGTGTGTACTTGGGAGTATTGGTTTTTTAATCTTTGAAGCAGGTGGTACCTATATAGTAGTACTGGGTACTGTGATACTAGCATTGTTTAATTGTGATCGCATTAAATGAAATGGTTAGAATTTTTTGTTTTTGTATTTCAGGACAAAGTTGAAGCAGACAGAGGTAGATTGTGAGTATTTAAAGAGGTGCTGTGAGACACTGACGGAAGAGAACAGGAGGTTGCAAAAGGAACTACAAGAGTTACGAGCTTTAAAATCTTCCCAACCTTTCTACATGCAACTTCCTGCTACTACTCTCACCATGTGCCCTTCTTGTGAGCGCGTTGCAACCACCACCACTCCCAGTACAACAGCAACAACTACCCATGCTACTCCTACTACTAGTATTACTACTGCTACACCCGCAGCCTTGGCTGCCGGAACCACTTCCACTAATACGACTTTATCTCTTGCTAAACCTAGAGCTGTTTCGTTTTCACCGTCCCCGGCCACCCCATGATAGAGCATGATCGATATTGTTCGTGGTTCTGATGATGATGATCAGAAATTGTAAATAAGTTAGTAGGATATTGACATGAATTCTATAGCTTTTCGTGAGACTGATTAGAAGATTATAATTAGATATGATTTATTATTGTTTGGTACGTGCCTTTAAATTAATTAATTAATGTGTTCTAGATTTTTTCGTTCTTGCGTGAGCAATTTATTTTTTGGCTGCAGCTCATGTACTTGATCGGTTTTGTACTTATTCCAAATATATAATTAAGGGATTTTTTTTTTTTTGGGATCACTCTCGAGATAAATATCCCTATGAAAACGGGGGAGGGGGAAAAGATAGAATTTTGTATTGCCGTACGTTAATTTGTTGTCTTCTCTACTCTACGCAATATATTAATTAAGGAATTTAATCTGTACTTGAAGATAAGTCGAAATAAACAATTAATTACACCTAAAGTGTGATTAAATATTGATTTTGGAAATACTTAAGCATAATTAGTGCATCTCTCTTGATTATGTTTCTCTGATGATGAAGCTTTGTTGAAAAGGAAACATTTCTTTTTTTTTTTTTTTCTCTTTTCGTAGGTAATCATAGAGAGAAGCATTATTTCTATTTATATATCTTTGTGGTTTCTATTATTATCTCTCTTTCCCTTAGCCTTTCAGTAATTTTATTATCATCAAAGAAGAAAGTCGCAGGCCATGGTTAATCAACAAACATCATTTATCATGATGGAATCAAGAAATGTCTGACATGTAAAAAATAATAATGAAGATGACCAAGAAATGAATTAATCTCTCCCTTCTGGATTTTTGTTGGCTTTTTTAGGTAATTACCAATATTTTCTTTATCTATATGGGAGAAGCTGATGCAGAATAAATTTTAAAATATTTCAATTTTAAAATCAATAAGATAAGATTTTGAGCACAAATTAGCCTCAATAGAAATAGAAATAGAAATTATATATATATTTTAAAATATATCGAAGCAACACCTTATTTAAAGTTGTTAATTGAGGTTGACCGGTCCAATCCGGTTCCAACCCTCAAGGATTAGAAAATTTAAAGGGTCGAGACGGGTCAAGGGTCGAGACGGATCAAACATATATATATATATATATATATATATTTTTTAAGTAAAACAAATTTAAAATAAAACATTTTAATTTTCACACTATTTTTAAAAAATACAAAAAAAAAAACAAAGTGAATAGAAAATTATTAAATCCATATCAAACATAAAACTGAAAAACTTAATTTCAAGATTTAAAACACACTAGAATTTTTAAAAAAAAACCTAAATAAAGAGTTTACGTTTTATTAAGAAAAAAAATACTTCCACAAATAATAATTATATAATAGTAATAAAAAGTAGGTATTTTTATTAATTATAATAAATAAATTATAAAATAAAATAACTTTTTTAATACCCAACCCAATATTCTCTAAATCCTTATTAACCCTTAATCCTTAAAGAATTGATTAAAAAGTGATTATTGCAATTTGAATCAAATTTTTCAAATTCAATTTTTTGAAAATTTGTAATAATCAGATCGATTTTAAGGATCTAACTCATTTTTATCGCTCTAACCTCGTTTCCCTGCAGTAAATTAGCGATGTAAAGGGTCCAATGGATTGATAATAAATACATATCGAGCCAATGTTAGTTTTGAAACACGTGGATCAAAGGACTCTGTCCCCATTAGACCACAGACGCCGACCCATAATTTTCAACTCTTGAATTGCCTGTCCCAATCTCTAAGCCAAAAAAGGGCCCATACCTGGAGAATAGGTTCTCTTTCTTTTTCCTCAAATTTTTGGGGGCGGGGGGCCAAGGACCATACCGTAATTTGACATAAATAAACATGAGAAATGAAATAAGAAATAAAATACCAGCATCTCTTACTTACCAATAATGTCGAGATTGTCACTTCCAATTCAATTGGATCACCACCAGTAAGCTCTTCGATGGTTATTAAATTTTATAAATTCAATCCCTCTTTTATCAATTTAAATTTTTAAAGCATGAGAAAGATTTTTTTTTTTTCCGGGTTGATCCGATTCTGAAATCAAACTTGTTAGAATCTTTCTTCTAAGAATTAAATTATATTGGATAGAGGGTATAGTTTCACCAAAGCCATGTTGGAATGAATAGCTTCTTTAGATTTCTCCATTCCATTACTTTATTGAATTATTCAACCCATAAATTATTCATAATTCTTCGTTACATCAATGGGAGAGTGATCATGTTACTCTTTAAGTCTTACTGCTACATTTAAATAAGTAATTAATCAACCACCTCAAGTATTGATTGCGAGTTACTAATAGAAAATACATATCATTATTAATTTAAAAAATTAAATATTTAATTTCGAAAATATAAAATGAAATGTAGAGGAAGTATAAATTTAAAACTTAAACATACATTTAATTTCAGACGTCAACGGAGATGAACATTTCAATTCAAAACGGATTGCATTTGCTCTCCAACATTTATTTTCAAAAAAATTGTCATTTATCTACTCGAAATTGTGAAAAGAAAGAAGAGTAAAGTGACAATAAATGTAAGATCCCATTCAAAAAAAAAAAAAAAAAAAAAAGCTTGAGCGTAAAGTCCGGTAATTTTGATTATTCGGGTCACCACCGGAGATTAAGAAAAAAAAAAGGTGGACATGTGAATAGGTAATGAGAAGCATAAACATTAAGCAGACGATTGATGATGATTGTCAGAATGCCACCAAATGCGTAAACACCGACAGTTTAGGCAAACTGCTTACAGAGTATCCATTTGTTTGGTCAAATACACGGCATGTGAAAGAAGAGAAAAGAAGGTAACCAAACAGAGTCAAAGTGATACCTAACCAAGTTTAACATGGTGACGTCGAGATCAACTTGAAATCAATCAATCTTATTCAAATTGCAAGCAAGAATTTGAAAGCAGGAAAAGGATTGGGATGTAGTAAATAAAGCATTAAAATAAATACATCAGACAAAGAAAGTAACGAAAGAATAATAATTTATGTATCTATTAATTTATTCAATCAGGAATTTACATTCTTCGAGCCATTGTGGCACAAGAAAAACTCACAAGTGAGAGAGGGAGCTCATGAAATGATCCAACCAGTTACTCAAGAGCCCTTTCTTCCACTCTCTCTCTCTCTCTTGCTGCCAAGGAAGTGCCCAGTTTTACTAAACTAATTAATTTCTCTCTCTCTCATAATTTATACTTGCTATACTGAGAACTAAAATACTATTTCTTGGATCTTATCCAGGTTGTGTTGTTTCCTGTTGATCTTCCCAAAGCAAGAGAGGCAACTCTAATTCACATTTTCATATAGACTCGACTCAATATTTCACTAAAGAAAGCCTCTATATATTTTATATGTAAGTATGGTTCTTTATGTACCTATATTATGGTCTTTTCCGTTGTTGATATTTCTTGTATTGATTTATCAATAGTTCAGCATAAAGTAACTCATTCCAGGTATCAGGCACGCCAGGGAGGCACCAGTGGCTGCAATCTTGGTACCTCAGAGGTGATCTCCTCTCTTCGTCTGAGTAACTTAGTTTCCGATAAATTGATGGATGGCCATCCTTCCGAAAATCTGTCATTCTTGTGATGTTTAGGTATTTGATGGGCCTTTTAATACCCTTCAGCACCTTCTCCAGCACTACCATTTTGGATGGATAATGAGATAAATATGTCTCATTCTTTATTGGCTCAGTTTCATGGTCACAAGCACCACCAGAATTCCACTGCCCGCCGCTGAAACAAAGTAATCCAAGGGACCAACAATTGAGCTACATATATATTTAAGCGTGTCTTATGCATTATTGCCAAAGAAAAGGATATGCGAAAGAGAGATGAAAACAACGAGTGGATGACCATAAAGCATTTCTTGTTCATCAAATGGTGGCCATCCACATCCTAAAACAATTATGACAATGAACCCTCATAATATGGAAATAAGGCTAAAGAAAATAGTGCAGATAGAATTGTTGGTTTCTTCAAATTTCAAGAAAATGATGAACCTAAATGCATCAGATATGAATGTTCTGCAATTACCTGAAATGAGATGCAGAGTAACCTCGGAAGAAAACAAGACTCTTCGCGGGGTTTACATGGGCATCAACCCATCTTCCCCATGTTGTTAAAGCTTTCCTAAATGCCTCAAGAACATTCAACTCACTATAAACATGGCTGCCCTCCTGATAGTAGTCCTTCCTGAAATCAAAGTCAGATGCTAGCCATTAGCATTCAAGTAAGAAAATAATTCGTGATAAGTTTGATCCGAATCATGATGGAAATTACCCCAATGAGGTCTTCTCATGAGTCCACCAGTGCCCTGTGTTGAAAACAATGATATCTGCATTTTTATATCTATCAGCAGTTTCTCCCACCATATCTAGTCGAAGTGTTTCCTTTTTATTCCCATCCTTATCCTTGACTTCCCATTCTCGAACCAAGAAAGGAGATACAAAAAACTCCACTGTGCAACTATAATCCTGTCCATCCAACAATTGTATCCCGAAGTAAGGAAATGTTGTAAACTGAGGAGAGAATTTCAGTAAGTAAACCCGGAAACCAACATAAGTAAAACTTACTTCAAATACAAATGAATAAGAGGCTTCTGATCTAAAATGATGCCTGCCAGATGCTTCATAAACTTTCCTTGGATCTTTTACGGAGTTCCTAAGAATACAAACAAGGGATTCCCACATATTCCTATTGAGAGAATCCCCAACAAAGACTAATCTTTTCCCTCTCAACATAGCCAGCATTCGACTTCCATCCAATCTGTTGAAAAAGAACTTAATAATGATCAATACCTTCGAGAAGAAACAGGCATATACCAAGCAAAACCATTTACAGTTGAAATTAATCACATCAATTCAGCCATGTCAAATAAACAATCGAACTCATTGGGTAACAAATTGAAGAGATCATGACAATGATTCCATTACAAGCCAAAAAAATTGGCTCCTTCCAACTAGTTCATCCATCCAAAATTAGGTAACTTTATTCCACCACAATTTTGAAAGGAACTTTGTCAAGAGAAATTTCACACCCACAGGAAAGAAGAAACTCTATAAGTAGAATCGTATTAAACCATAGAATTAAATTTACCAAGTGGATAATAAAACAAGATTTAACCGCATACCGTGGAAGCGTGCAACCCTTGGGCTTCCATTTCATCTTGTGATAATTATTATCAGGCCTACCATTAAGAAAACAGTTGAATTGCTCATCGATCAAAGAGCAAGAGCCTGGCATGTATAGTGGGTATGAGTCATCTCTCACCCAATTTCCGTCAAAGAGATTACAGCCCACCAGAGAATTAAGTAAGTTATCAAACTCCTGCTCCGCCGACACACCCAGATTCGTCCCATTGCTGCTCTTTACTAAAGAAGAAGTGAGATTTTTGACCATGCCATTATCTGCAATTCTTTTTTCTCCATTAGAAGTGACATTTTTCTGTGAAGTCTGTGGCACTGGACTCGCAGTCTGGTTTATCTTTCTTGCATAATTATTTGTAGCCCCTGCAGTGCTCTGATTTGTCTTCAAGATTTCACCTTTGTCACGAAACTCTTCAATTCTGGTCTGATTCTTCAAGTCTGACGGCGGTTCATTCAATTGGGGAGAAGATTTGTCGGTTGGACTCACAGTGTGATTTACGGTCACGGAGGATGTGCTTGCTAATACCATACTCTGATTAGGCTTCAAACCTCCTACTTTATCCCGTGACTCTGCATTTTGAGTCTCGTTATTAACAATTGGCGACGCTTTATTTGAATTTGGTGGTACAGAGGTACTGTTTTGGGATCCAGAAGTGTTGGCCGGCAAGGACTGAGTCGTAGAGTTGCGCACTTGCTCTGTGGAGTTCCCAGTTATTAAAGAATCGATAGAATCTAAATGAGAACCATAAGCATCATCGGTGGGTGAAGATGAAGCACTGAATGCACCGGTACCGCTGGTGATACTAAAAATATTCGTGAACCACGGCGAAGAAGAGTTGGAAGAAGGACTAAATGCCAAGAAGATTGTGAAGGCTATAAAAGCAAACAAGAAACCATATGCAAAGGCTACCGTCCGCTTGGTCTTGAATATCTGGAGATGGCTCTTGATGTCCGTGATCAATGTTCCTCCATTAATCGGTGCATACTTTGTTACATCCGCCATATCTGGCCACAGTTCTCAAAATCCCTGCTCTCCCTTTGCGAAGATACGGAAATTCCCAGGCCAGTAGACAAAGCAGATAAGGAACTGTGAAGATGATAGCATAGAAAGAAAGGACACTGAAGAGGATAGAAGACAACAATGGAGAGAGAGAAAGTTGCGAGGATTACTGTTTCTAATTTGTATGTGAATGAATTATGGCTATGGGGTTTTCTCTTTTCTAAATCCCTTTTTGTTTTGGTTGGGTAGGGGAAGGAGTGGCGGTAATAGGGTAAATGGCATAAAGTTACAAACTATAGAGACGCTGTATTTATTTTATTTTCTTCCCCTTTTCTATAGATGAAAAACTAATTACTTGTCCTTTTTTTTTTTTTAGTTCTTATCCTTTCTTGGTAATTAATAGAATATTAATTGAAATTATATTCAGATAATAATATATTAAGAAGAATATATAAAAATAAATCGACGATGAATGCAAAGATTAAAACTATTAAATTATATATAGATGTATTCCATATCTACCTAATTGAAACCTTATAAGAACACCATCTATTTATATTATGAGAATTACTTAAGATTTTGAAATTTAAAATTCAAAATTCAAAAGAGAATTGAAATATAATAAAATTTTGAAATTCTTGAATTGAAGTATGGAATGGAATTGTGGTATGGAAGATGCTTGTCCTATTAGAATGACCTATATGAATTCAATTATCATCACCCTTATTATTTAAGAAAAAAGTTAAAAATACTCATAAAATAAATACCAATTTATAAAAGTTAATCTCATTAGTTATTACTCCTTTTATCATTTTTTCTTTTGTCCAGAGATATAAATATACTCCATCTGTTTATAATTAAATATCTTATTTTTAAATTTTAACTGTCTAAAATTAATTAACATATTTCCTTTTTTTTAAAGAAAAATGTCATCGTAATATATTAAAATTATCTAACATAAACATTTATTTAAATGTCTAATTTTTCATTTTTAGTTATTCGAAATTAAATATTCTAAAACAAAGAAATATAATTTCTATTTTTAGTTTCGAGAGATTTAAAATTAATTTTCCTAATATTGAATATATGTAAAAAATTCTATATAAAGGGAATATTATTTTTGGATGAGTCAGTCATTAATTTATGCATTTTTAACCAAATTATTAATAGTAGGCTTAGGCTACTGCTCCGCAGTAACAGGAGAGGAAGAGGTTGAATATTACAGGAGTATTTGGAATGGCTGTGTTGAAGAATAAAGAAAGTGTGGGGTCTTTCCATGAATGCCCCTCGTAATGGGAGTTAATATCACCACTGCCACTTGAATTCAAAATTTAATTTGACAGACCACACAAACATCTCCACGTGTACAGGTGTTTAAAGCTTGTGTGTTGCTTCCTGTTTGCTTCTTGCCGTTCATCATCATCTTCATCCCATCCTCCTGGAATTTCTGGGCACTGCAGCAACGCTACGCAACAAAAACTTTAATGACCTCAATTTTAACTGGGTAAATTCTTTATTAGAACCAAAAAAAAAAAAAAAAAAAATGGTAAGTATTCTTTAAAAAATAGAGCATCTCTAAAATTTAATTTGTAAGATATATTTTAAAAAATTATTTAAAAGTATTAATTTTTAGTGATGTTAGTAAAAGGAAATTTTGGTTGTTAAGATTTTGGATAAGGCCTTGAATGGTTATTAGAGATTAAAAAGGAGGGCAGTTTTAAAAAGATTTTCTATGATGTTTATAATTCATCGCACATCCGATGCCACTCAGATTTTTTTTGATTTTTTTTTAATGTGAGATGTGAGTATATATGGTTAATTAAAATTTTAAAATAGGATCTAGTTGAATTTAGATTTTATAGATTTAATAATATTCAATTTTCTATTTTATGAGATTGGATGTCTTATTAAAAAAAAAAAAAGGTTTTTAATATAAAATACCATTAATAACCTTTTATATTTACTGATTTGCATATCGTTCTCATCATCACTAATTACATTAATAATGAGGATAAGTTAAAATTACTTGTTAATTTTTAATCAAGTCAAAATTAAACATTAAATCATAAAAAATAACTCCTAGTATGCATTGGGTGGATAATTGCGATCATTTTTTTTTTTAAAATTTATTAGAACGTTAATAAGAAAAATTAATTTGTGCTTTAAATGTTAGGATAAGATTTATTTTAATAAAAAACTATTATAAATCAGTCCTTACTCATGTATGCTGGACTTGACTCACATTGTCTTTTAAAGTAGTCTAAAAACAGAGAAAAAAGAATATGGCATCGCATTGTCCTTTCGTACAAAAATTATGTTAATGTTGAAATGATATGTCTGTCACCTATACATATAAATTTATTTTATCTAGTTTTTTTTTTTTTTTTCTAAAAGAAAGAAAAAAAACTCTTTAATTTAAAATATGTAGAATGAGTTGAGACTCTTCAACTTCCTCTGTTCATTCTATCAAATTTTCTATAATTTAAAATCTTAAATTATTAAATTAAATTGAACCCCTTCATTTTTTAATCTAGTTCATCATTATTATTTTAAAACTCCTTCAAAATACCATATATTATCTAGTTCATTATTATTATTACCATTAAAGTAGCCTCCTAATGTTTTAAATACTCAAAAATTTCACTAGTCTTTCTATCCTCAATGTGTTCATGTGTATAAAAGGATAGAGGGATAAATGATTTCAGTGGTTTGATACCAAGATTAAATAAATCACTTAACAAAATTTGTAGCTTCAAGTTGCACTTTCCAATAAATGTAAATCCTTCTCATTTTAACTATCATTTGAGAAAAAAAAAGGAATTTAAAATCTAATTCTTTCCAATTAAAACCTAATATGTTTAAGTTAATTTTATTTTTAAAATTTTTTATTTATAAAGTGTGTAATTGACATAAGATTTACTAATTCTAGTAGTATTAAAAGAAGGGCGCGGGGGAAGAAAAGGAATTATGGAGGCTGTTCCGCGTGGACCCCGGCAAGTGATTCTTGACAGCTCTACATGATACTACCGTACCATAAAATCGTACCTTGCCATGCGTCAACCAGGGGGTCATTCGGTCAATATATTTTGCAGTGTTTTTTTTTTATTTTTTTCCTTTTCATTCTTAGGCAAAAGAGTAGAATAATTCCTCCGATTGTCTCTATATAGTGAGGGAATTTATTCATAGTTATTTTCTAAAAGGATAGAGGGATAAATGATTTCAGTGGTTTGATACCAAGATTATTTTAATCCAATAAAATGGTGGATGGAGTAAAAGAGGATTCATTTTTAAAAATTCTAATCTTTTTACCCCTTTACTAATATATATTATCTCCATTCCATTTCATAATATAAATTGTTAGCTGTAATTTTATTTGGATATTAAATATAATTATGTTAAATAAAAAATGTTATTTTTCTCTTTCCAATAATTATAATTTTCTTTCTTTACAATAAATGAAAGATAACATTAACGGAGGACGAGAATGAAAAAAACATCATAATTATAAATGAATAATAATCAAATGATTTATATGAAAAAAGAAATGAAATTTAGATTATATTCTTTTGACCAGGTGTGTGAGAAAAAGAAATGTTTTAGAGGGACATATGGAAAGGAACATTGGGGAATTAAATTTGTTAAGGTTTTTTCTTATATATGGTCTTTGAATTTACATGCCCCATGATGTAAAAAAAAAGTTATTTTGTTTTATTTTCTTTTTCCCTTTTTGGGTAAAGAACAGTTGGGCTCGGAATTCTAACTGAGATAGTAACGCTTTCCTCCTTCGATCCCTTGGAAAAAAAATAACAGCATATCACGATGTAACAGTTACGTGTTACTATCAAAATTTAAAAGGGTTAGAACGGTCTCTTCATTCTCGAACACGGCGGCTAACTGTACTATTCATGTAGTTTTTTTTTTTAATATTTTTTAAAAATCATATACTCTTTCACTTTGTCAATATTAAAGTTTTTTTTTTTTTTTCTCTTTCTTCAAAATGTCCATATTAAAGAAGAATATCAAGAATAAAAAAAGAGAGGGAATAAAGAGTGAATGGGAATATTAAAAAAAATAATAAAATATATATTAAATTATCAATACTGATTAACCTGTATTAAAGGATAAAAAAAAAACCTTCAAATTACGTACAATTAGAAATGGGAATTACTTTCTCTATCATTATTTATAAGTCATTTAAACTTATTTTCTCTTGTTAATGTTTTTAGTTTATGAAGTATTTTACTAATTTTTTAATCATATTATCCCTGTTTCTTTCTCTAGTAACAGTATTATAGTTTAATTAGAATTATAAATGAAGATATTTTAGAAGAAAAAAATATTATTTTACTTTTGACAAAATAACTGTTAATGATTTATAAATATCGAGGAAGAAGTCTCTTTTAGGACATTTTAGTGGGTGGAATGGTGAGCTTGCAGACCATAAGTATGAAGTTCGAATCCTACCAATATCCTCTTGGATAAGCTGAATGTTAAGATGTATAAAAATTAATCCGGACACTGTAAAAAAAAAAAAAGCGAGGAAGTACCATTTTAGACTTTTACCTCTTACTCACATTCTTTGAGTGCAATTTCCTATCTCAATTAATTTCACAGATAAAACAAACATACCAGATTTAAAAACAATAATTCAAAAATTATCAACACGACTAGACATAAAATCTTGATGACATTTATAACGACTCTAATAATAATCACGGAGAAAAAAAAAGGGAAAGAAAAATCATTGAGATCTTACAAGTGTGAAAATGGAAATAGAATAATCATTATTTTCATTATATTTCCAGAAACCCCACTTTTATTAAAATGGGGAGAAAAGGAGCGAGCATTTGACAGAGGAAAGAAAGAGACGGAGAGAGAAGACAAAGAAGAGAGGGTCCATATTTCATTGAAATCCTCCCCAGCTTTTGCCAACCACTTTTATCCCCACCGACGGCCTCCTCTGCATACCGTCATACTATACTTACTATACTTTACTAGTGTTTGCTTCTCTAACATCTAAATATATACATACATACTACCCCTTTAATCAAAGTTCAAGGAACCGACCAGCCCCAGCCACGACGATAAAGACAAACATCTACCATATGCGTGAGTTTCAACACATTTAGATCTGTCGCGCATTTTCACAAACACCGTGCCTACAGGTGTCAATTGATGCTTAAACATGGATTCTAAAATGGCTTAACCCGCAGTCCATGTGATTCTCTCTACACCTTTTCTGATTTACTATTACAAAATACTGATAGTTCACAAATTAATCTTCTTTAAAAGATTGCATTGCGTTTTTATCAAGTTCAATTTATTACCGACTCTTATTTATAAATCTCTTGAGTCTAATCATGCTTAAACGGGGAACGGCTGTGCGTGTATATATGAACAAAAATGGAAAATACGGGATCGTCTCTTCACTGGTGCGGGGATTATTATCGATATTCTTCAATGGGACAACACATCAGACAGGTGGGCTCAGAAACAGTAAGTATAATTTATGAATTATGATGAATCGAGAGACAACGAAGGATTTCGAAGAAGCAGAGTTTGCGATATTTGGATCGAGTCAATCAATATATTGGGTAGCAAATGATAATAATTGGTTCTTTTTCTCCCACCCTTTTGCACCAAGCAATGTTTTCTCTGTTTCATTTCAAGATTGAATCTTGAATAATGATCTATGAAGAAGAAGAACATGGGATATATATGGGAAGATTGACTGACACGCTCAAGAATTGTGTGTACTTTGATTTAAAAATGTTTCAGTAGCGTAAAAAATACTACGTACCATGATTACTGCGTTGTACTTACTAGTAGTGATTTGTTTAGAATTTGATAAGGAATTTCCAGCAGATCAATTCAAAAGGACATGCATTTATAAGTTGAAGTGATAGAAGTCAAGATCAACGCTGGTCAAATTTGAATTAAACGACGACACATGGATTCATTTTCATTATTGGAGTCGGCATTTAATATCAAACTTCGTCTAAACAAGATTTTTTTTTTAAAATTTTTTTTAAAGCGCACAATGACCATAGAGGTGAAGCTGGTCAATTAATTACACTCCCTTCTTTTTTAAATTTTTTTAAATCATCTAAATTTTAGAACATGAATCAAGACAATAATTGTTTTAATAATTAATATTTTTTTTAAATTAAAATATATTTTATAATAAATAATGTTCAGATAAATTCAATTATAATATTTAATATGATTAGAAAGATATGATCGAAAATTTATCATTAAATACTTATTAAAAAATAAAAATACTTATTGAAAAATGTAAAATAATTTTTATTTTGAAATAAAATTAATTACAACGTGTAAAAAGAAATGGGGGAGTTGCAGGCAGGCCAAAAGAGGATCGCATTCGCAACCGATCGAGGGCCAGACCATTAAAAAGAAGAAGCAAAAGACTTTTTCCATCACAGAAACTAGAGGCAAAAGGACGGTCTGTCACTGTGTACAGCTGGATGGAATAAAATTAGTATTTCAATTGACGGTCCTCCACAAGAACTGCCTTTTCTCTTCCTAAAATGGTTTCTTTTCTTCTTTTTTCTTCTGAAGCAATTGACCAATCTAAACAAGGGGGGAATAGAATAGAGAGAGTGGATGCAAATGTTAGGGGGGTTAAAAGTAGGCACTGAATTACTAAATCTACAAATGTATATAAAGCATAAAAGGTTAATTAGTAGTAGTAAACTAACAACAATCATTAATTAATTAATTACATTTGAATTATGTCACCAATCATATGATATTTGCCATGTGGCTGAGATTTTGAATCTTCGTAATTAACTTGGCAGAGGTCATACTACTTCTTGGGTTAAATGATTTCAGTAGTATCAATATTGTAGATCCAAAGTGAGCCCAAATAACATCACAGGCCCAACCCAGATAGACTTAGATGCCCACCAATCCAAATGCACGTTTTTTACCCTCCCGGTGAATAGTTTGGTTAACTCTTTTCTCAAACACATGAGATAGATGTTCCATCTAAAATCAAATGATCCTTTTTTTTTTTTTAAATAATAATATTTTCTTTCTGTATATTAAAGACTATTATAATATCCAATCTGTATTACTTGCTAGTATTTAGGAAACAAAAACAAAAGAAAAAAAAAAAAAACTTTGGAAAATAAGGGTTAATGGAAAGAAAAATAGCGAAATAACCAAATTATTAGCAAGAATACTGCAAAAGATTGGGATTCATGACGACATGGGGGCTGCATGTCTGTAACAACAGAGTGCGGAAGTGGTGGAGCGCGGCACCATAAAACAGAATGGATTCTGATTTTGTGGTTGGCCCGCAGTGGCACCATTTACACAAACCGAATTGTACATGTATATATATATAATGGTGTACGTCCTTCAGTCTTGGCTTTTTGTAGAAAGGAACGGAAGCAGAAAATTTTCTGTCGTGGTCACCATTGATTTGGTTTTCTGTGTGTTCTTTTCTTCCTTTTACCTCTGTATACTATCCAGAAAAGAAGGAAGAAAACAAAAGGGCAGAAATGAGGATACGAGGGGGACGAGGGAGATGGGATCTTATTCCAGATGTTGAATCTTCAACTGGTCAGCCGCCAGGAGTACCTCATCAGCATCTCCAACCACCCACCAAAAATTCTATTTCTCTTGACCAGGTTCGACCCATTTTTACCTTTAATTTGTTCAGATCATATTTATTATATATTGGCCTATACTTATAAGGAGCTAGATCAATGAATTCTTAACTCTTGTTTATTTCTACTCTCTCTATATATATTTACACTCATTACAAGTTCGAAAACACAATAATTAATGAATGTTCATGCTGAACATTCGTCTTATTCCTAAAAATGCTGCATACATATGCACACAGACACAGGAATAAATTGGCCTGCGATCGAACTGAGAAGAAGTTTTCTTATTAATTAGCAACAACTTTCATATATGGATTTGTATATATAGGATGCATTATTATTCGGCACCGGGGAAATTGAAGATACTGTCAAGGGAAGCATTAATCGAGTGCTCAATACTACTCTGGTCAGGTACATACGTGTATATCATGTAATGTAATTAAAGAAAAAGTCAGCCAAATATTCTCTGTGTTTGTGTTTGTCATTAATTCTTATTTTCTCTTCTCTTCATGAAATAACAAAGCAATATTTTCCCTGAGTAATATGTACCGGCTTATAACATCTTTCCTAATGCCGGTTGCTGCAGTAAAGAGTAGAGCCTTCTTCTTTTTTCAATTAATTTTCATTTGTGCTATGTACGTACGTACTTACAGCAAATACCACTGCGGCGCCGATGATCTCAATTCAGAAGTAGCTGCTGATACTGATAGCTCCATTTCTTCCTCTTCCTCTCATGTTGGTAAGCAAAGATCACAGGCTAGCTAGCTTTCTCTCATCAATATATATATATATTTATTTATATGTATTTATGAGTACTTTTGGAGAATGATTGGCAGCTGGGCGTTGGGTAGAAGAGGATAAAGAGTTGCCGTTGAAAAAAAGGAAACTAGTGCCACTGGCCGATATGAAGGGCAAGGAAGCAGCTGCAGCAGGCAAAACAATTAGTAGTAGTCCAAGTATTGAGATGATGAAGAATGAGGACGACGCAGTCTCAAATGAAAGAAGATATTCAAAGAGAAAACGCACTGAGAAGATATGGATTGACTATGTTCTTGAAGTCGACGACAACCGGCCGAATAATAATGAAAGGAGGTGTGATCGCCAGAACGGGAAGGGATGGAGGTGTTCTTTGCCTGCACTCTCTGCTGCTTATAAGTACTGTCACCATCACTTCACTGAGATGAAGAAGAATGCCACTAAAAGATCAAATAGTAAGATGATCACCAGAAGATCAAGCTGATCCTAACTAGCGTACTCCACCAGCCTCTGCATTTTCATCACTTGCCAATTATATGGCCATCATAATCGATCCTTATATAAATGTTCTCACTGTGAAGACGATATTAATTTACATATATAGACTGGTAGTGCCAATCGGTAGCTGTTTAGTTCCTATATACAGCTTAAATTTTAATTTGTGTTTCAGAGTGAAGACCATTAAAGTTCAAACACATTAATATGCTGCTACTATTATCTTTGCTGTGTTTTTCTTCTCCTTTTTTTAACCCTAACGTAAGTCATGCTATACAATTATACGTTCACCTTTTTTTTTTTTTTTTTATAATGGTAAAAAAGATAATCATTAAATACTACGAATATAATTTTTATTAATATAATTAGGAATGACATACAAATATGTAACGAGATATTTAGAGCTTCTCTTATGTCGGTAGAGCATAGAATAGGCCACACAAATAAAAGCTTGTTACATAATGCTATAAATATTTTTTATGAATAATTGATATTCAATCCATCATTAAATATAAGATATTAGTTGTCATCATACTTTTTTTCTTAAAAGGGTCTCTAAAAAAATATCATTAGAAGGATAATGAAAAAAAAAAAATTAAATATTTTATTAATTAACATTGATAACTTATAATTAATTAAAATAATTTATATTTAAAAATAAATGAGTACATGGTTTGACAGCATTTTAAAAAATCAATAGATCATTTTTATTCTTCTTGGGGCTCTGTATTCACTGTTCATCTCCTAGAGGTAGCCCAGGAACCTTTTTTGGACTTGGCCCGCTTTTTTGTTTTGCCTTATTGATGAATGATGACTGGATTTTTTTTTCCCCCGTGGACGTTAGAAGTGAAGTATTGAACTCAAGTCAAAGGTTTCGTTGAAGTTGTGGATAAGCTTTTCTTCCTGCTACAATTCCTCCTAAAAAACAGAAACGAAAATCAATATAAAAAATTCAGGAATTATCCAAGAAGAAAAGAAAATTCAATTCCATGACCATGCATCTCATTCTCCATGGGGTTGACTCATCATCATCACTGGCCTAGATAATATCTTATCTTTTCTTCAGTGTAAAAGAAAGTGAAAGAGAGATGTCCATATTAGCACCCAATTCACATATTTTGTACAGAGAAATCCATCCGAGAGACCGCCATCAATACCAGCAACAGCAGTTATGGGGTCGAGGAAATAGCTTTCTTCTACTGAAATCTTATGGTTTCAGTTTCGAGCGCAGAAAAGATGAGTCGAAGACAATTTCAAAGAGAGACCTGAGAGTTGATGCTTTTTGGCCAGACTACAGACCCACAACCCTGGAAATGCAGCCCATTGAAGATTGTGATCAGTTTGATAAGATTCTCGCCGAGGCAAAGGAACTTTCCCAACCCATCATCATCGACTGGTCTGTCTGTGTTCCTCCCTCCATTCATCTCATCTGATCTCCATTTCTATTCCTTTTTCTCTTTATGTTCTGTTTGAAAATTAGATAATAGTATTTCTGATTGGCAAATTATAAATAGGATGGCAGCTTGGTGCCGCAAATGCATCTATTTGAAGCCTAAATTGGAGAAATTGGCGGCAGAGTATGACACCAAGTAGGTTTTTTCTTTTTTTCACTTTCCCCAATCCCCTTGGAAGCATAATGCATGGGTTAAGAATAACAGTTTGAACCGTGTTAATCATCAGATATATAAATTAAGATTCAAGTATTTGCAAGTTGATTGTGCAGTCAAATTATCATAATTTGCAAGGATTGATTGATGCCAAGGTAAAAACCTTTTTCCAAGTTAATGCACTGGATGGTTGTTCAAACACTCATCCACTTTCAAGATTTCATATGATGATATGATAAGTGCGTGTGACTATCTTTGAGTCATTTCTGTGTAAGAAGTCTTAAATAGATATTATGTCTAGCATTTAGTACAATCGAAATTGTGTAAAATTCCAGGAGGATGAAAAAAGGGGAGAAAATAAAGATTGAGAATTCTCTATAGTTCCTGTATCAAAATGGAGAAATAATTGACAAAGCTATGCAGCATAGAATAGAAGAAATGAGTAATATCTATTCCTATTCTCTGATCTTCTCTGTGAACTTCACAAGAAGATTGGTCAAAAATAGAGAAATCTGTTTAGGAGATTCTGATTCTTTTAGGTCCCTCCTTAGGCTTCCATCTAGAATTCATGATGATTTTAAGGTTGAAGTGGAAATTTTTACCAATTTTCCAAGCTTCGTGGATGAACATTTATTTGTACTAGGACGAAAATGATAACTCGTTGGAGTATGACCTTGAGTTGGTATACTGGGGAAGGAGGATCAAGTAATAAGTTAGGCACTCTCAATAGGAATTTTCCATCCAGTCTTAAGAACAGTGATTCACATAGACCTGCAATAAGTGAAAGTAGGCCTTTATAAACTGATACAGCATCTACTACCATGAAGCTCTGAGTAGCTTTTTCATCATACAAGAACCCGATTAATCAATAATAATTTCTCGATGACAGACTCAGATTCTACTGCATTGACGTGAACAAAGTGTCCCAGACATTAGTAAAGCGAGGAAATATAACTGTATGTATGATTTAAATCCAATGATGATTTCTGATTACTCTTTATATTGATTGTCATTTTATTCAACATCTCCTTTGTTGACATTTCTTGTTATCATTCTTCGTGCAGAAAATGCCAACAATTCAGGTGAGCTCAAACATCACAATTCATCCAGTGTGTTAAAATTTAATGAAACCAACTTTGCCAAAAGAATTAACTTGACAAATCTGATGAACTTCGTCTATTGACCTTTTGCATTCACATCCTGCTTGCAGCTATGGAAAGATGGTGAAATGAGGGAAGAAGTGATTGGAGGCCATAAAGCATGGCTTGTTATTGAAGAAGTGAGAGCAATGATTCAAAAGTTTGTATAAATTTTTTTTTTTTTCAGATGGTGCATAATTTCAGTATAGACGTAGGGCCTTTTCACTCTTTCCCAATTTGTTATAAAGTTCATCTTTTTTGCAATTTTGCCACCGAAGATGGAACTAAATCCAGTAGCATAAATGCCATGAGTAGCTGGTGTGTACATATAGTGCAATACAAGTGTCTTGTTTCCTTTCCTCAATGGAGGTGATCTCCTAAAAGAAATGTCTAAGAGTGTTGTGTGAACGTTGCAAAATTGCTCTTCAAAGATTTATCCTGCAGTGAGCTTTGTTTACTTGTCTTGTACTGTTGAATAGTAGAGATGTGTGCCACATAATAAAGACATTATCCAAAATAGCTAAGTATGATTGGATATTGAAATATTGCAATAATCATGGAAATTTAAAATTGAATTATATATCTATATTTAAAAAATAAATTCAAGTTAAAGAACACACAAGTCGCTTTGGCCGAGTGGTTAAGGCGTGTGCCTGCTAAGTACATGGGGTTTCCCCGCGAGAGTTCGAATCTCTCAGGCGACGTTATATATTTTTATTGTTATACCTTTTATTGGGCCCTACCTCAAGTATTGTATTTTTATTATTTAGGCCCAAGATTTGATATTATACATATAGGCCATAACCGACATATTGGGCTGTATATCAAAAAACTTGTTTTTTATTTTTATTTCGGCCCGAGAATTGATATTATACATATTGGCCTTAACTGATTGGGCCATATAGTTCATTTGCATTTCCAATAATTATTTTATTTCGGCCCAAAATTTAATATTATTAAGCAGATTTGCTTATTTATCTACAAAATTCGGCTTAAGAATTTTAATAACTTGTATAAATTCCAAACCATTATGCTATTAAATGTCTGAAGAAGTTTTATATCACGGTATCAGAAACTATTGGTGAAAATTATTAGGAAAAAGGAAAGCAGGGATTCAGTTAAAGATGCATTGAGGGAGTTTCTCTTCAAGTGTAATGACCATGAGGGGGTGTGGGTAGAGGGTTTAACTCAAGGTCATGGGGGTGAGAGGGAGAAAGATAAAGGGTTGACAGATCGAAAATCGTGAAAAGAGTACTCATAACAAAACCAGAATAAAAACAATGTCAAATCTTGCCCAGGTGTTTGTCAACAAAATATGTGAAGAATGGGAAAAAAAAAAAAAACAAAAAAAAACTCATAATCAGTCTCAAGAACTAGCTCATCCCGGGCTAGAAAAAATAGTTACCATCTGTTTTAACTCCCTTTATTCCAAAGATTCAAACTAAGGGGAAGCACAGAACACAGTAACTAACTAGTTCTTGAAAGTAATAATGAAATTGCTAAAGGTTTGAGTTCCAACTCCCATCTGCCTCACTTCCCATTTCAATCAAATGCAAATGCAGCCTTTAAAGTAGTAAGCAAGTAATTCCAAATCAGTTTACAATCTCAATGCCATATGCCAGGTAGTTTTAAACTAGGTTAGGTTAGGACAAAGCTGCTAAATACCAATGGCAACAGCAAGATTATTAAAGACATAAAGAACAGTAAGTAAATCAAAATCTTAAAGAATGTACAAAACAAGAAACAAAACAATAACCAAAATAAGCCAGAAAAGGTCAATGACATATATTTCAATCACAACATTGCGGTTCATCATTGACACAGAGACAAAGAAACAAGCATCACATTTTAACCAATGATGAAAAGGCAGTTGGGTATGTTTACCAGATTGTCCCTTTCAATCCATAATCAGAGATTAAATCATAAAATTCTACAATTGATAGAGAGTAGTAACAAAATTTGGGCAGAAATCATATTCCAAAACCGAAAACAGCACGTATCTTGTGGAAAATCAAATCTCTCCATCCCCTCTCAGTATTATCCACAACTGTGGCATTTCCATATCTGCACAAATACATACCAAGAATCAGCAAAGAAATAAGGTCAATCAGTTTAATTGCAACAGCATAATCATTCCAGCACTCAAAATTTGCAGTATAAATGGATACCAACCTATCTTCCTCTGGTACATCCGTATGAGTCAGCTTGACAACTGTGATACCAGGTTCGGGCTCATCAAAAGCAAGTCGTACCTGCAACAATAACCAAAGAAGAACCCAAGATTAAACCAGGCAAGGAAAACATCTAGACTAATCAACAGCAGCACACAGCCAACATCCAGTACTAATTGACCATGCAATAAATAAAAGCAACGCTACACAACATAATTATACTACTACCACAGGCAGAGTGACAATTTTTAAGTATCCTAAGTTGCATACATAAATTAGTAAATAGACTCATGAAACTCCACCTAAAAATATTGAATAAACAATGACATATAAGTAACACTCAATGTGACTATGCCAAGAAATGCAGAGGTATATTGAAACACACAAACAAGCTAACAAAGAATCAAATGCACTGTAATTTAATTGAACTAATGCAATGGTAATTAGATCAAATGCACTGTAGGTAACAAAGGCTAAAATTTCATACCATAGAGTGAACACCATCAGGCCAGCTCCCAAACCGCCACTTTTGCACAATCAACTTGGCTTCCTGCAACTCCACGTTAGTCCCTGTAACGGATCCATCAAATATACTAAATTCACCTCCAACCTCCTTGCTTATCCGAGCATTACTCATGGTAAATCCCTTCCATCTATTCTCGTCCATCAATATCTCAAATAAATCTCTTGCCCTACAGCTGAACTTCTCGGTCATAGTTATAGTCTTAAAACCTTCCTTTTTCTTCTCTTTCTTTGGCGCCTCCTTCTTCTCTGCCACGGTTGTTGGCACCTTCTCTGTAGCAGCAGCACTGCTTCCGCTGGCAGTCTTCGTAACCACTTTCTTCACCTCAAGCTCCTCTCTCGCCGGCCCACCTTTTGACATAGCTGTCACAAAAGACCTAACTTGTTCCCACACAAATGGCTTCCCTTTCGCTACAAAAGCCTCCTTTAGTCTCGTCCCAACAGGCCCATCATCTCTCACGGTAATCTTAATCTCAGGGTCTTCATCGGCATTCTCGTCGGAGATATAAGGAATATCAACGCTTCCATCAGCTTTCAACAAGGTCTTGCCTTCCGAATCTTTCGCTTCTCCTTCCCACGAAATAACAAGATTGAGTTCGTATCCCGGAATAATCTTACCCTTCCGAATATTGACGTAGGCTTCACCTTCAAGCTTTTCAACTTTCTTTATTCGGATAAAGATATTACCCTCACCGTTCAAGAGGGTCTGACCGACAAGTGTTTTTTCAAAGAAATTGCGAGCCCATTCCATACAATCTGTTTCAGCCCAATGCCAGTTGTGGACATTGGTACCGTCGGGGCGGTCTTCAACGATCCACCTCTTATCTCCTTCTCCCATTCTAGCCATTGTTGCAACAGAGTGGTCTGTGAATTGCACAGCCTAAGTGGAGAGATGATGGATCAGGAATCAAATTCACGAGGCGTGTGATTGGGTTGAATGAGAAATAGGAGAGGTGCCGAGGAGGAGTCTGGAGGGTTCCGAAAAGAGAAAGATCTGGAACACGGAACTGGAGCCCTAATATGCGGGAGGATGGCAAAGGAAAGACTGGATCCGAAGCGTCTAGAAGAACAGCGGTACTCGTTGCTTCTTCTTCTTCTTCTTTCTCTCTTTTTTCTTTTCTTTATTTTCTTTATTATTATATATTTTAGAGGACTGAAAAAGGATGATATAAGATGAAAATAACTAGAAAATCTTAATCAACTTAACTAAGTTTTTTATTCCATAATTTTTTTATTTACATGGAATAAATAAAAAATTCACATAATAATAACTGAAAATATTATATCACATTAAACAGAATTTAAAAATAATAAAAAAAAGATAATGTAATTTGAACAGTGTTTTCAATTCATTATAAAACAAAAATTTTATCTTATAATTTTGAAAAAAAAAAACTTTTTTAAAGAGAACTTAAAGATGTAACTAAAATTTGCCATATTTCCGAGGACGATTTTTGAATATTTGCCATCAATTAGAAGAAGAAAATAAAATTTTTTTTAAAAAAGAAGAAAATAAATTCTTCACAGCTTCGCATAAGAACAAATGGGGGAAAGCGCCACGAAAAACCCTCCAAGTCCAATCATCAAACCCCCGCCAAAAGTTCCCCAGCTTTTCTTCCAGTTAAAGAGTTTGTAGTTTTGCATTTGGAGTTTCAATTCTCTCATTCATCAGCTTACCCTATGAAAAAGAATCAGCTGACCCAAAAAGTCCCAAAACCCATCAAGAAAAGAATACAGAAGACCACCACTGTAATTCACAAATCCAAAGCTGCAACCAATCAAATTAAACCAAGACCAAAAGCAGTGAAACTGGAACGAACCCAGTCACAAGGTGGTACTTCAGTTCCCAGGACATTACCCTCTTCGTTCTTGGAAAAATGGCCAATCTTGACCTCTGATTTCTACCAAATTGATGCTCTTGATCTTGCACCTTGCTTGCTCGGAAAGTACCTCAGAAGAGATGATGTCGTTCTCCAAATAACTGAGGTTTTTAAGAATTAGTACTATTTATGTTCTTGCTCTCGAATGCATGGTTTGTTGCCTTTTGCACTTTGTGTTTGTGATCATTAATGTAATTTATGCAGGTGGAAGCTTATCGGTCAAATGATTCAGCTTGCCACGGGCGATTTGGAATTACAGCAAGAACTGCCCCAGTTGTAAGATTTCTAGTTTGCATTCTCTTTTATTATTTTTATCTTGTGTGTGTTCGTGGAGCACATACAATTTCCATTGTTCTTAGTTTGATTATATGGAAATTATAAAATATTAACCATGGTAATTATTTGGAAAATAAAATAGCAGAAAGAGAAATATGTTGAGTTCTGGAGAAAGGTGTTTCCTTTACAGGCATGGTTGCATAAGTTACCAAGGAACTTCATGGATAATAATGATAGGTTGTTTTGTTGTGAAAAATTATCATGCAATCTGAAATCCTGACAGCAGAACAAGAAATATTCCCCACTAGTTTTATCCACAAGGAACAAGGATTGGTGCAACTCTGTACAATAAATGGCAGTTGAAATGTTATGATGCATTCCATTCTCAGCGTAGTTCATGAATCATCAGTATAGTATTTTCAAGTAAATCATAATTTCTGATTAGCTAGACCTCCAAAAAGTCGACTGGTATGTTTTTTTTTGGCATCACAACCGGTGGAACTGTTTGTACACTTACAACTGGAACAAAAATTGCATAACTAATACAAAACAAAATCCACTCAAATATACCTACTAGAAAGCTAAAAACATGTGTTTTTTTTTTTCAGTTGAAGAACTGTTAGCCGATTTTGTTTGGTACATATCATTAAATATCTACCTGTCTTTCTGATTTGCTGAATGAAACCTGCACTGGTCTTTTGGAAATATAGTTCGGACCTGGTGGACATGCATATGTTTACATTTGTTATGGACTCCATACCATGCTCAACATTGTGGCAGATAAGGAAGGAGTTGGAGCAGCTGTGTTAATTCGTTCTTGTGCCCCCATCAATGGTAAAACAACCCCTAGACTTAAAGTTGAGTTTTCTTTTTTGAAGTTCAATTAAGTGTTAATGTCACTATAATCTTCATATTTGAATGCTAGTGCTGTTCTGAAATATGACAAAGTGACTTTGCAATGCCCTTTAAGTGGGTTTTTCATTGGACTTGTTCTTTGATTTGTTTGACATGTTGGTTTTCTTTTAATAAGCTTTTCAAAATGCTCAAGGGTTTATTCAGAAGGATCGACTGGACAAGAGTCTTAGAGCTGTATTGGTTCCTGATCCATCTTCAATGCAAACTTTCTGCCCTAAGGAAAATGTCTATGGGTTCTGGGCTTCCCATTCTGCAGAAGTAGCTATTTTGAAGTCTGACTCGTTTCTTTCAATTTATATCCTTGATTGAGATGCTGCTGCTGCTTGGTGTTGCCTCTATGGCAATTTAGTACAGCCGGTCAAAAGAATTTGTGCTGGAATATTGTAACTTTAGCAAAACGGCATCACATTGTAAAACTGGAGTTAGTTTTGAAGGGAAAGCCATGATTGGGGATATTGTTTTGCTTGTTTCAAAGGGGGAAAAATTGGACAGGAATTTAAGGTTTGATATGAACTAGATGTTCAGTTCAAGGCAGTTCAAAGTCCCCCTTAAGTGATACTGATTGATCATTCGAAAAGTAAATTACTTCTTTGCCCCCTAGGGAAATAAGGAAACTTTTGGTTTTGGGATCCAAAATTCAACTTTCATGACATTTTCTTCCAAAATAAATCAGATTCAGTCTTTATTCTTTCCAAAAGTTGTTAGATTGTTACCTGATATTACACAATTGGGATTTTATGTACTTTTGCTAACATTTCAGGGTTGGAAACCATCCAGCTTCGTCGGGGCATTACAACAGCGAAGCCTACTCTACTTACTGGGCCTGGAAAGGTATTTTGTAACTTTGTTTTGTTTTGTTTTGTTTTTAATCTCCATTTCTCATTTATGAATTAAAATTTGCTGTCGTACTTCAATTATGATTCCCACATTCCAATTTTCAATTTCTTCCAGTTGTTTGTGGATTTGCTTAGCAGTGAGAGTTTACTGATAAAATCCAGGGTTGAACAATAAAACTTCTGTAGTTGAGTAATTTCATTGAACTCAATCACAAAAGCAAAATGAAATTATTCATCAAGGACCACTCTTGCATGAATACATCTGACTTAAGGTTGATACTGAATTTTCATGAAGAATGGACATTATGTGTTTTTCTAAGTTTGAAGGAGTGTGAAAAGAAATCCTTGCTTCATCAAGTTCTTTAACAAAATCCTCCAAGTTTCTTCTGGATCATAAAGTTTTGTACTACATGGCTATTATTTGAAAAGGCCTGATAATTATATTGCCGAGTAGATTATCTCTCTCTTGTCTCTTCCCAAACTTAATGGAAATGAAGAATGCTCTAAAGGAAAAATGAAGGTAAACAGAAAACATAATGTGACATAAATAGATTCATACCTGTTGAGACCATCTGAGACTGCTTCTGGTAAGCTTTTGCTTGGGAGCAACCACCAAAATAAACCCTGACGCATCTTGATATATCAGTTATTTGCTTTTATCACTTTCCTCCGAACTGATTTGTGATTGTAATTTGTTTCCTGAAGGTAGGGCAAGCACTAGGAATTTCAACAGAGTGGTCTCACCATTCTCTCTTTACACCTGGTAAGATTGACACTTCTTTTGCTTCATTTGAAAGGAATGCACATTCATGTATTATTTTGTAAATCCTGATGGAAACTGGTGTCTTTCTCAGGTGGTTTGGAAGTCTTGGATGGACCAAAGCCAGACAATATACTTGTTGGTCCAAGAGTAGGCATTGATTATGCTTTGCCTGAACATGTCAATGCACTGTGGAGGTTTGCAATTGCTGGTACTCCATGGATAAGTGCTCCTAAAACTACTCTAAGGCCTGGATAGCATGCATTAACAGCTAGTTCGGGAGCTTAATAAGAAAAGAAAATGATAAGTTAGGAGAGGAAACAGAAGGTATCTTTTGCATTGAGGAGTTTGGGAAGAAAAGAAGGAATGTGTCATAAGTCATAACCTTCCATACATTGAAAACCCATCTAAGAAGTGAATTTTTTTGTGGCAAAAAGAAAAAGGCATTTGTTTAAAAAGACTTGGAAGTGATTTATCCTCTCTCCATCCTTGAATAAGAACGGATTTGGTGGGAAGGAATCTAAAATTTCTTATTTTCTCTTCCTTGCTCAAAACCTCTCAAAAATATCATATCAAATGGCAATACATTAGCAAAGGTTCAAGTCTAGCATAATTGCATATATTTATTTTAATCTTAGCCAAAAAAAAAATTTAGGGATAGAATTGATTATAGATGAGTTTTGTAGTTGGAATCAAAGAGGGTGGAATTTGAAAATTTTAATCGAATTACTGTTCTTTATTATATAATTTTCATAATAAAAATGCGAAAGCAAATGATACTCCTCGATCGTGGCAATTCAATTCACCATCATTTTCTAATTGGAAATAAATATTTCATATTTAATGAATTAAGTTGAATTTTTTTATTAAAATATATACAAGTCAAATATAAGACAATCAATTCAAATAGAAATGACATTATCATTAGAAGGGAGTTATTACCTCCCGGTTTCCATATCCGATAACATTCCGAATCCAAGTTGGAATTGGAACAGCACAGACAAATCCTAACAGATTCGGCCACGCAAGCCCCTTTATATTTGTCGACCGCTCTAATCTTGCAACAATTACATTCATTGTTGAAAGGTTTTTTGTTTTTTTTCGTGTTGTTTTTTGGAAACTCATTCCATCTGACATCATGGCTTTCGAACAATCCTACTTTTGTTTCTCGCTCTCTTCAAGACGGGAATCGGATCATAATGCCTCAGTCTGCATTACTCCGATTGCAAGATATCGAGATTGAATAACCATTGATGTTCGAGATCACCCCATGCAATCCTACCTCCGATGGACCACAGCGTGTAAGCCACTGCGGAGTTCTTGAGTTCAGTGCAGAAAACGAATGCCTCTTCATGCCAGATTGGTTGATGCAAAACTTGAAGTTGGGTGGGGATGATTCCGTGCTGCTCAAGAACGCGAGTCTTCCCAAAGGTTCCTATATGAAGATACAACCTCATGAAACCAAGTTTATCAGTTTACCCGCAGACCCTAAAGAAATCTTGGAGAGGGCTTTGAAGAATTTTGCATGTGTTACTGCGGGAGATACCATCACGATCCCCTATGATAACCACCAGTATCATATCGATGTACTGGAAACAAAGCCTTCCGATGGGATCTCTCTCGTTGAAACCGATTGCGAGGTTGATTTTGCAACACCTTTGGACTACAAAGAACCAGTCAAGACACCAAGAATAATACCAAAAGACAAGGCACAACCTCCAGCCGCCGGGAAATTAGCTCAAGAATCTCCCGAAGAAAAGCCAAAATTAAAAGCATTCAGAGGAGCAGCAAGAAGACTAGACGGGCAACCAGTGGTGTCTGACCCTCCTCCGTCTGTAGAAGAAGCTGCTGGGAAACAATCCGTGCAAAGAAAACCTCCTGCAGGAAAGCTTATCTTTGGAGGCTACCAAGAACGAACAAGTCAAAGAGAAAGCACCAAAAGCTGAAGATGAAAAGGAGAAAAGGTTGCAAACCTTCACAGGGAAGAAGTATACTTTAGCAGACTCTTTTTAATGGAAAGAGAAAAACATTGCTTGCCTCGGACTACCCTACAAAAATGTTGAGACAAGCAGGAGAAGAGGGGGTAGACTGTAGTCAAAATTACTTGGGTGTCGATAGATTAATGTTTTAGACAATTTTTTTAAAGAATGTAACTTAAATTTTATACATTATACATATCATTCAATCAGTATACAATATTCACAATCATCTTATACTAAATAATTCCACTAGAGAAATTCGTTTGCATTTCCAAAGTAATACAAAGTATGAATAAAGAGTGCAACAATTTTCATTGAATGGACCAAATAATCCTTTCAATCAAAATCAAATAATGAATTAAAAATGATAAAGCAAATCTTGAGTTCCAAGAATTCATTATTATCAGAAGAAAAAGTTAAATCATTACTTCGCATCCCCGTCGTCTCTATAGTAGTGAATGATGATTTCACTTCACCCTTAAGTTTTCGGTTTCAAGAGGTAGAAAATTTGAGCACACTATAGCCAAATCTGCATCCTGGGAGTGGATGGAATGGAAAGTGCTTAGAGAATAAAAAGGATCATTACTTAGGAGATACCAAAACTTGAAACTTAATGATGAAATTTTGCCACATGTCAGCCTTAAAAAGTATCTGTCATTTTGTTTAAACATGTTGATCTGAGATTGAACCTTAACATACTACAGTTCCAAACAGATTTTCAAACTTGTGCGGAGATTCATATGCTGCCCAGAATTATACTCGTAAATCTGTGTCTCATTAAAAGCATAAGAACAAAGCTTGAGATTCGACTGTTAAGCAACTTTGGATAATACAAGGAGATTAAAGAACCGAGTAAGTAAAAAACAATGAGGGAGGAAAGATGATTTTCCATATTCTTACAGGATAATAATCTCATAATACAAATCAAAAACTGGAAAATTGGGGGACACGAAGGATTATTTTGTAGATTGTTGACGCACGCCGTTAAGTAACATACAATGCCAGATGAACTATCGGCAATCCCTCCTGAAACTGGTCATTTCAGTGCAAGCAAGCTACTAAATATGCAAAGACAACTAGAATCATCACTGAGAGAAACTAAAAGAGAATCCAAGAAGCAGCAAGTGCAAGAAAACTTTTCACTTGTCGCGGTAAGCAAATGTAGGAACTTTCAGTTAATAATATGTGGAAAAGACGGTCAAGAAAGCAAACCAGCATACTTTGCTTGTAATAAAAATGATTAAAGACTATGTTACAAACAAACAAGTTCAAGACTCACAGCAAGCCATAACTATAGGGGAGGAAAAGCCAGTGATAGAAGAACATATCAATGAACAATCTAATACAATAAAAATCTACCATGATTTTGGGGTTCAATGGTTTGGTAGCAGTAGGATACCTAACTCACTCATAGAACATCCAAAGCACAAAAATGCCTTCGCCGTGTGAGAAACTTGCAAATGCCTTCTGAAAAAGGGAGAAAAGTATGTGTAAACAATTTATACAAGAAAACGAAATTTATAGAACTCTAGCTTCATGCAGACTCATAAATACAGTTTTATTCCAGGTCAAAGGGACAACATTACCTTTGCTATCCAAAGGCAAAGAATTATGTACAGAGTAGTGGGACTATGAACTATGACATTATCTGCAATCACATGCCAGGGAACTATCGGTGACCACAGACCACAGACATGCTCTATACATGTGTGTAGAATGCCAAAAGTAAATGTTATCAAGGCACTAAGCTAATGGTTTCCCTCATGTTCTGGGACGCATTAAACTGTAAAATTTGGTAAAATCAAGTCGAAACAAAAGGAATTTTAAATCTATGTGCTGCTGCACAGGCAATTGAGAAATAAATCCATTAAAGACGGATGCGTAGTCATTTGCAATTGTGTCTATATCTTGGCCAACATCACATAGGAATTCTCCAGCACGTTGTGTTTTAGCTTTCCTGCCTTCGCCAATCCATGACCCATTGTCTGAAGATTTCTCTTTTGACTTTGCCTGAGATTTGTCTTTATCCTGAGAATCTGTGCTTCTGCAAATTTAGCAGACATGTCAAATAGGATATTAGAAAAAGCTTCCCTCAAGCAATGCAGTATTTTACTTGAGAAAAAAGCAATAGAGGGACAAAATAAAAGGGCACCTTGACTGCAACTCGCTAATGCCTTCATATAATCGATCCACATGGCTCCGGAATCGCAGAATGAGGTCAAACAAAATGAACAAAGTTTTATTAAGAATTTGGGACCGCCCTCCGAGAAGAGATTTCTCAACTATTGAACGGAGATACTTCTCATGTGCCAAAAGTAGATCATCAAGATCTTTGGCCAATTCCATCTCCTTCAAAAGGTTAGACCATGAAACTTCCAAGACTTCAAACATGATGTAATACTGCAAATTTGCAACAAAATGATTCATCTCGTCCCAGAGAACTTGGCATCTCCTTGATGTCAAAATCAGCTGTGACTTAACAGCATTTGGTAACTTAGAAAAGAACCGGGAAGTAACACAGTTTGGTTTCATTGTCTTCCAAGCACTAATCAGGGCATGCTCTACCCTCCTAAGCTTCCACAAGAAGTTGAAAATTCTTAGATATCTAGCCATAACAGATTCTGTAAAAATGGTATTAAGTGGAACTCCTGCATCATATTCCAAAGAAAATACATCCCAGCCTCTATCCCCAGTGTTGTGCGGCATCATCTTGACCCTCAATCTATCCAATATATCAGGATCATCATACTGTGCATTAGATGACCGGATTGAACTTTCTAACAGTCCTGCAAGCTTGAATGAGCTAATTGTATTAGCTGGCTCAGACAGCTCTGGACCAACAATGTCCATAAGATATTGAACAAAATCACCCTGCCCAAGTAGTAGATAACGCTTAATTGCAAGGCAATGTTCCTTGAACTTGTATCTTTCGTACATAACATCTAATAAATGCTTATCTATCCTCTTTGCAGCCTCAGTGACCAAAGACTCAAGTGCATCAGTCTCACCATAACCAAGACCACCTCTCCTAGTTGAAGTCCCAGAAGCAGCAGCAGCCTCTGTTGCAGCCTCAGCCCAACCACGATCCTCACAGCACACTCTAAGGAAATTAATAGACTTTCCAGCCCTTAGAATTCGCCGAGCAAGGGATGGAGAAATAAAAGTAGGAAGCATTGCAGCATGCAGCCTGTAACCTTCCCTCCAGAGAGACTCTGCTTTGACAGGTTGACTAAGAACAAAGAACTCAGAATAAATATCTTCAAGTTCTCCTTCTAGAACCCAACTTCGAACCATTTCAAAAAGAGGGGAACACACCCGTCGGAGCAATCTCTTCATGAAATCATTCACCAGCGGATCACCATGCTGAGCATGCATGTGAATTGCCCCAGCCATGGCTCCACCTTTCAAAACCTTACAGCTATCAACTAAAACAGCCATTAACCGCATCTTCACCATTGGCTCTGCAAACCAAACTGATAGTCTCCTCAATGAAAGATAATTAGCTGTATTTGAAGTGTCTGAAACCAATGGAATAGGATTCATTGCCTGAGCTTCAAGAACGGCAAGTAATTTATAATACTCTGACAGCTCATCCTGTAATGCAGCACAAAAGGCCTGCCCAACAGTCCCTACATCCTCTGCCGGAAAGCTATCCATACTCTCTGAAATATACCCCTTGACCTTCAGAAACAACCACCCCAGCTCACAAAGCTTCTGAACCATAATCCTAGTTGGTCTTGGAACCTTAACTAAATCAGGCGATACATATCCATCAGCATTCTTATCAAATTTCACATACTTTCCATCAATCCCTTGACAAGCATACAACACATCCCTGACCAAAACCTCTTCTGACACCTCATTCTCTTCCTTCAACAAACTAGCAAATTCCCTATAAGCCATATCACGAATGTTTTCTGGGTCCTTGGACACCATTAGAACCCCACCACTCCATCCTTTTTCCACATCCTCCCTAACCTTGAAAACCCTTGAATTGTCCCCCAAACCCCTCAATTTCTCAAACTCATCACATAAACCTCCATCGCTCCGTTTAATCTCCATGTGTCTCAAGTTACTCAAACACCTAACTCCATTGGAATTATCTCTAGAACCAGCCAATGAATTATTGAAGATACTGTTAACATCCACACCACTCGAGCCCCTAAACTGTTCGTTTCCAACACCACGTCTATTGCTCGATTCATTATCAAATAAGGCAGGCAATCCACCAGACAATGCAGAGTCGAAAAGCCCATTTGAAACCTTGGAAATGAACTGATTTTTCTGGATTTTTCGATCTTCAGATATAGTTTTGAGCAAATAAAGCACGGCCCACTTATTTTTAACACTGCCCGAACCCATTTTTGCAGAAAATTTAGAGTAAAGATCCGTGAAAGTAAGGGCTTCAGAAGACTTACCGTGGGTGGCGAGTTGGCGCTTAATAGACTCGGCCATCGCAGCCTCATCGGGAGCAATAGATGGGGTCATTCGACTAGAAAGAATGCGTATAGCATACTTGAGTGCTTGCCGGTACTGTAGAGGAGTAACTAGAGAAGCGGTGTTAGGATTAGGGTTTGAGGGGGAAGATGAAGAAGAAATTGAGGGAGAAGTGCAGAGTAAGCGGTGAACAAGTTCTTTAACTAGATCTAAGACCTTCCGGTCCTCGCCTTCCATGGCGGACTTGGGCGGAAGAGAGAAGAGGTTGGCCGGAGGGGATGCGTCGAGGGTTTTCTGGAATTTTGATTTTTGATTTAATATGGGCGGGGAAAGCCGATCCCCACTTCTTAACAACAACATGCAAAAAAATTACTCCCTCCTAATTCAAGTTGGTCGAAAATGAAGGTTGATTTATTAAATTAATTAAAATTTTGTTACGAGAATAATCCATTGGTTTCGAAATTTATTTTTAGTGTTATTTGGATCAATTTACACATATTCATGAAATTTATTTTTAGTGTCATTTCGAAATTTATCGATATTCCATTTAAGAGGTATTCATGAATTTCGAACTCAAGATTTATAAATTATGTGTTTGACACTCCATCCATTGGAATGCTTTCGAAAGAATCTCCATTCAAAATTAAACATTTACATTTATATTTTAAATTGTCCGAAAATGAATGCATTATTTCTAAAATTAGTTAAAATTTTTATAAAAATTCGATATGGTTAAATATAGAATAAAATAAATCAACTAACTTTCTTAAAATTTATGTAAGTTAAATAGGATGTTTAATTCTTGACAAATAATATATATTTTCTTGTTCGAAATTGAATGTTTCAGTTTCACTTGATCAAATTTTAGAAAAATTAGTTCATTTTAAACTTAATAATATTAATTTATTAACAAAATTTTAACTAATTTAGCAAATAAAAAACTTTTTTTACAAATTGAAATAGAAATGGAAATATTCAATTTCGAACAGATAAATAATATATTATTTTTAAAAAAATCAAAAAATAAATACTCCACTTCTGGGAATTCATGAAAATCAAAGCATGAAGAAAAGAAGAAAATAGATGAGAGCTATGAAAAGATTAAGGGACTTGATATTACCAAAATACGACTCTTTTAATATATTTAAACCTTTTAATTTAATTTTTTGGGGGCAAATTTGATTATCTTTTTTTTTTCAAAGGTCTATCTTTTATTCTTTCCCATAAGCTTCTAAACGAGTCAAACACACTTTCTTTTGACTCAACATATTGCTTTTCCTTCTCAATTTTCTCTATCCAAAGATTTCAAAATCACATATTGGATTATAATTCCTTTGTCCGAAATTAAAATTTTCTTTTTGATTTATAATTATATTAGGAAAAAAGTTTGACTTAACTAATCTTAATGCTTTAATTTCACTTTTATCAATAAAAGTTTAACTAAATTAGAAAGTGAGATATTAAATTATAGACAACTTAAAATAAGAAACAAGACATTCAATTATAGATGAAAAAATGTCAACTAAAACTGTTCACTTACAATTTTTGTTGTCTATAGTTTTCAGATCTATCTCGAATTAAATTTTATAAAAATATAATACCACTTCGTTTGAATATATATGGGACACAAAATTTTAATTAATATATATTGTAATTATGACTGTCATCACCTGATTAATAGCTATGATCTTGAAGAATTAAATTCCATTATGATTAAATATCGTGTGGTGTTGTATACTCCAATACAATCAAGTTTACAATCATTCGAATATCATAGAATATATATATATATATATACACGAATTCTCATTGAAATAATCTAGATTCACTTCCTACACTAATCACTAAAGAAATTTCTAATATAGAGTAACATATACAAACCTACTCTGATTTTTTAAAATAATTAATAATATATGATACTTAAATAATTATGAACTTAAATATTCGGTATTATTTTATCATACTGGAAAAAATTATAGAATATAATTAATAGACTTGAGGAATGTGATTTGTCATTTTAGTTCCAAGTGAAGAAAAATATAACACCAACACAATCGAAGTGATTTATTTTATAATTGTCGTGTACGTCTCAGTTATAAGGGTCGATGAAATTAGTAAGGGTTGTTGTTGATTTGGAAAGGGAAGGAGAGTGGTGTGGTCCATTTTACCAGAAAAAAATTAATAAATAAAATAAATGGGCCCGCGGTCCCATCATGATGATTCATACACATTTAATTTGAAATATGTTATCATAATTATTTATTTATTTATATTATATACGAGGAGGATTGGACCCCTCGCTGCGTCCTTGGCCTTTTTTTTTTTTTCTTGTTTAACCGTTAGGTTGGTTGTAAATTAATAGAAAGACTGTTAAAAAGTAATGACCATGTTACGTGATGTAAGATTTTTTTTTTTTTTTTTAATTTGTATATCTTAAAATGTCGTGATTTTTTTTATACATTGAAAAAAATTAATATCGTAAAATATTATCATTATTATTTTTTATTAGTAATATATCAATTTCTGTGCTATGTAGCATATCACAGTTTTCATGATAAATTAAATATTCTATTTTTTTAAAAAAATTTATATTGTAAAGTTTATTATACATTTTTGTAATTTTAAAACTTATATTCCCTTTCTTTTTTTGGCTGTAAATTTTTTTTTACTCCCATTATAAGACTAAAATTACCACATAAGTATCTTGGGACCAAAAGCAAAATGGTCCTTCTTGAACATGATTTCTCCAGGGGTACCCATAGATTAAATCCCACTCAAAAAAGAGGGAAAAAAAAAAAAAAGGAAAAGAAAAGAAAGGTACGGTAAGATTGAGAAGATGACAGCTTCTGGAAAGGGAACGTCAAACCAGGAGAAATGACAGCGGTGGTAAGAGCAAGACCGTAAAAAGCTTTGACTTCCAAGTTTGAATATTTGCACGTGGGTAAAGTTGAGTAAAATTTACCCACATTTATTTATCCCATTCCTAGCGAATAAAATAACCAGTATATTACCTTACCGAGGCAGTTTTTAAACTTTAAACAGGTCAGATCCCTCCTCCACATCAATTCACCGCTTTTCACACTCTTCTGAATCAGAGTGAAAAAAAAAAAAAAAAAAGAAAGTATACTAGTAAATAGAGTAGATTTTGCCGATCATTTATCCTAAAACAAAATGCTGATGGAGACAAAGGTGCATCAGGGACGAGGACAATAGTTGAGTTTTTTTTTTTTAATATTTTAATTTTTTATATTACTCGGGTAAGCTTATGGAATATGTTTGGTTTTTAGCTCATAGCTTCGGGAATACTTCATTTTCGCGATTTTTTTCTTGCTTTTGAGCTTTTTAAGCTATTAAAGATTTGATTTTTATGCGCATACAGAGTTATCTCTCGTAAATATCAAGTGGGTTGTATCTGAAACATTGTCTAACTCGATGTATTTGACTTGTTTGTCTATTTTGTGATGATGAAGTTCATTTTTTTTTTTAACCTTGGGATTTTGGGAAATTATTTGTCGATATAGAAAATGCTGTAGAAATTTGAAACCTTGCCGAGGATTCCCTAGGCCTTAGTTATTGAGAATATGAGATAGTTGAGTTTTTGTTTTTCTCCTTCCCAGTATCTGTCTTGTTTTAATTGTCTAACTTTGAACTGGTGTAGTGTTTGAATTTTGGGAAGGCTTCTTTTTTGACAGAGTCCAGTGGTCAAAAATTGAGAAAATTGGTACATAATTGATAGAGATTTGAAACGGGATATTATGTTTTCTTACATTCATAATCGTAATCTCATTCTCATTTTATTTAAAGAATACTCCAACCAAAATAATCACCTCACTTCAAACCACCAACATTTGATTCGAGTCCATACTAAATTGAAAAAGTACTTTTGTGATCTCTATAATTTTGAGTTGGTAGAATTTGTCTTTTTTCTTTTGTTCATTTTGTGAAGTTCTTTGATGGAAATAAAAAAGAATATAATTGTCGTCGTTGGGTTATGACTATTTTGTTAGTGCATAAATTGCAAAAATTAACTGTTCCTTTTTTTTGGCTGCTACCATTTATTGGTACTGGTTTTCCCTTCTTTCTTCTCCCCTTCTTTCTGCGAGCACCTATCATTTGCTTAAGATCTTTAGTTGGAGGCAATTCTTTCTTGATATCAATATCATAGCTTTTCACGAGTGCAACAGCTGCAGACTCTTGATGCATTTATGGCTTTTAAGGAAACTAGAATGCCAGTCATGAGATGAAACTCATCTAAGTTTCGTTTGGTTGTTGTTTTGTGATATGAAGAGTAACAAATCTTTTATGCATGAAAAAAGAGAGGACACTATTTGCTTGTGGTTTGCTTAGAAGTTGGGTGGGAGAATCTGTTCTCGTCCATATTAGTTTAGAACTTTACCTAACTCCACCAAAAGGTTGGAAACAGGATTAGGTAAATGTAGAAAATGTCTTTGGATCAGTCAAGATGCTTGAAACTGATGTAATGGCATATTTTTTATGTCCAACATTTTGTCCTTTCCTGAAACCTAAGTCAAAACTGACCATCTAGAATATGTCCTTTACTAACCATACTTCTAATGATATTTAAGACTAGTTTTTGCATTCTCTTAGAGGTGTTTGTGGTGCTTCCTGTAAAGCAGATACTTTTGGTGCTCGATTGTGTTACTGAGTTAGCATTATTATTATAGGGATTCTTGGATGAAAAATGGCTCCGGGAGGTGGTGTTTGCAAAGGAGAAGTCGAATCACATCTGAAGAATGCAAATTATGACATTTCAGTGGTAAAGGCAGAGAAAAACATTACACCTCTGAAACCTAAGATCGGTTTGAGTGAAAAGCATGGGATAGCTTCAATCAATGGTGTTCACGAGCTTCTTCAGTGTCCTGTCTGCAGAGGTTCACTGTACCCTCCAATTCATCAGGTCTGATCTTTACTGCAATATTTTTCCCCGTTGGTGAAATTTTTTTTTGCTGTTGTGATTTCTTTCATTCTTCACTCTCCTTGATTTTCATTTGCTCTTAATATGATTTGTTGGCATGTGTGGAACTACTAAAGTTGAGGTGGAGAATATAATCTAGATGGTTAGTATAAGTGGTGATCTTTTTCGATGTTTTTAAATTTTTCTCTTTGAACTACTAACCAAACTCAAGTATGTGATGATAATTTCGGCATTGAAGTCTCTGCAAAAATATAAACCATTCATTTTTTTTTTGGAGGTGGCTTTTCATTTTCGGGTGATTCCGAAGCCATGTCTATTGTGATTCGCCATGTAAATAGTGGTTTAAATTGCCACACTGGGTGTTTGCAAACTCTGGATGTGCTTAGTTTAAAACTTCCTGTGTTTATTATATAACTGATCCTCTATGTCATCCCAATTATTCCTGATACATATTTAATTATATTTCGTTCCTTATCTTTTCAAATAATTCATTTAATGCTTGTCTTACATACTTATTCTGCTAGTGCTGAATATTTTGTGTCTGATTCTTTTATATCCTCGATTCATTTAGTGCCCAAATGGTCACACATTATGTGCCAACTGCAAAATGAGAGCACACAACTCTTGCCCAACTTGCCGGTTCGAGCTAGGGGATATAAGGTGTTTGGCCTTGGAAAGAGTGGCCGAGTCCTTGGAACTTCCCTGCAAATATCAAAATGTTGGATGCCACGATATATTTCCTTATTATGGCAAGCTCAAACATGAACAGCTTTGTCGATTCCGTCCATACAATTGTCCTTATGCTGGTTCTGAATGCTCTATGACTGGTGATATTCCTACTCTCGTAGCACATCTCAAGGATGATCACAAGGTTGACATGCATGATGGATGTACTTTCAACCACCGCTATGTGAAACCAAATCCACATGAAGTTGAGAATGCGACATGGATGCTGACAGTAAGTTAATTAGAAGCATAAAGTAAAGCAGTCTTATTGAATTATATGGAAGATTTTAATTATGCACGTGTGATCTGATTGCTTGTTGATAAGATTTAACTTCCTCTAGCAGTGTCGTGTACACGGATACTCGATTACAATGTGCTGTGTTACAGATACCTGTTATCGCATTATGCTGCATGATACTTGTTTACCCTTGTGACAGCATGGAAAGAATTTCTATTCAAGCATTTAGGAAGTTTATACTGTCTTGAAATTTTTTTAAAGTCTATCACGGTAATCAACTTAAATTGGGTAAGAGTAGTACCCTTTACAGTAAAGCTATTTTAATAACAATTCCATTTGAAAATAACAGTTAAGCAAACTACAAACTGGTACCTAATAAATGGAATCTTTCTGATATGATCGAAGGTGAGTTTACACTTTAGCTAACATTTGGATTACCTAATCAGCATAATAAGATCTGGAAACAATTTCATTACTTGTTTTGTGGATTTGTGTCACTATGTTGTTTCACACCTTGCGCTAAACTTCGTAGATTTCCTCGAATGGCTACTAATCTTGCATTATAAGGAGTCATAAAAGAAATAATGTTCTGGGACTTGTTTGCCAAAGTGGTATTACTAATTTAGGTTTCAGCCTTTGCTCAACAGAAGACAGGCTTCAAACTTAAATTCTGTATCTGAAAACCTGTTGCTTCATTGTAACATTGTTCAAGAAGCATAGTTTTTGTTTTTGTGAGAAAGATGTATTGCAAACTGCTTGTTCTCAATTTTGTTCCTTTGTGTCAGGTCTTCAACTGTTTTGGAAGACAGTTCTGCCTGCACTTTGAGGCTTTCCAGCTTGGTATGGCACCTGTTTACATAGCATTCCTGCGTTTCATGGGTGAGGACAATGAGGCCAGAAGATTCAGCTACACTTTGGAAGTTGGTGGTGGAGGCCGTAAGTTAATGTGGCAAGGAGTACCCAGGAGCGTTCGTGATAGTCACAAGAAAGTTCGCGATAGTTTAGATGGACTAATTATTTCAAGGGATTTGGCGCTTTCCTTCTCTGGTGGCAACAAGCAGGAGCTTAAATTGAGAGTGACTGGGCGCATTTGGAAAGAGTTGTGAGTCTGTAGATGGTCTGGTGATTGTACAGTTTCTTTACCTTACCGAACCTCTCTTGTCACCTGAACTGATACCAGCCAACAGCAAATGTTGCATTCTCTAATAGTTGCTTTTTTGCACAATTGGAAAAGTCTATTTTGGGAATAAGAACTTAAAAGTCTCAATGGATATTTCCATCTGTGCATGGTTCCTTCTCTCTTCTCGATGATCATATATTCATGATAATTGAAATTCGTTTATGCATTAGTCTGGAGGGTTGCAGAAGCCTTGGGAGTTGATAGGATTCAAAACTATCTGGTGCATCCATTTTACTCGCACGCTTTTGAAACCATCAAGGAAGGAAACTGAAAGAGGGCAGAATGAGAAGCAAAAGGAAATACTCCTTAGCGTCTCGTTTCTTAAATTAAATTAGATAAATTTTTATTTTTTTAAAAAAAATTAATATTGTAATTTAAAAATGAATTAAGTCTAACTTTTTTTTTATTATTATTAAAATATGTATAAGTTAAATTAAAACTTTGAATCAATGTGCTAGTATAAATAAAAGTGTATATATTGGATCAACTACATAAAAGTGTTCTTCGTTCTTTAAAATAAGATATGGAATCTATTTTGAAAAAAGAAAAATATGAATGATGTTTTTAAAAAGGACAAAGATATTTCGAAACAATTCATTTATTAATGTTGAATTAGTTGAGTTTCTGCTAAATTATCTCACCACATTTTTCATTTATTTATTAAAGAGAAAAAGGACAATTTAGTCTAATTACTTACGTTTAATTGAAAATAAGAATACTTGATTAATGTATAAATAACATGGGAGTATTCATTTTCAGAAGTTCATTTAATTATCAAAGTAATTACTGTATTTTATTATTTATAATCAAATAAAAGATGGGAGCTTATTCAGTTAAGCTATGTCTGGACCGTCCATAATCTTCATACTCCTAATCCTAGGACGTGCAAAATGAAGGCAGGCACGTAGTTTGCATTTTCCGTGTGTTAGTTTTAGCGGTTAAAAGGTGCCCGAAGCGTCTTTCCCGCGAAACAGAATGATCTTTGCCTTTGCCTTCTTTGTTTCTCTCATTATCCCTTACGCAAACGCAGAGGAAAGAAGAGAGAGAAACTGATTCATACTACCATCTCCTTCTTCCCTCCTTCTCCTCCTCCTCCTCCATATCCATCATCTTCACCCTTTTGCTCTCCTCTAAGATCTTTCCTTTTCCTTTTTCTTTTTGTTTTCCTTCTACGGGTTGATTTTCAATATTTTCTCCATCTCGGTTTGAAGGATTCAGTTTTTCTCGGTATGTAATGGTAACAAATTAATTCCACAAGGAAACCATCCTTTTGAAGAATGTTTTTTGTTATATAATTGATTTCCTTGTATGTTTCACATTTCTGGGGATGGAAATGGATCTTAGGTTATGAAGTTTTAGATTCACGATGATATTGAAATGATTTTTAATATGTTAGTGTGATAATTGTAGTATGGTTTGATCATAATGTGATAATGTCTTGGGACAATTTGTTTTGTAATATCTTATTACTGCAATTCCATTCAAATTATCATGACTGCATTTGAAACATAAAAAATTATAAACAATGACTCAATGGCTTGTTTATGGTTCAGCTTATATAAAGGTAGGGTTCTAGAATTGCTGGTATGATTTTATTTTGTGGCCTCTATTGTTAAAATGATCACGTAATATAATATTATAGTCTATAAAGAATTTTCTGATTCTGGTATAATTTTGTGGCTATTTTTCCAGTGCAAGAACTATTTCGTTGGACTTGATTAGCCGTGAATATCAGCTGAATGCGGCTATTTGGGAGCATTCTTTAACTTTTCTGCCCAGAGAATTGAACAATGTTCTGCTGTGGAGGTGCAGAAGAGGAAAACTTCGATGGTCCACCTTCAAACCAATATGCTGCCCCTCCTAGATCTGGAACTCCATATGGCGGTGGAGTAGGTGGAGGTAATTCCGTCTTGTTTCATCCTAAACATTTAGTTAATTTTGGAGTGTTAGAGAATCGATCAATGTAATAACTTTAAAGGACATTCTGAATTCAGATATCACTTTAATGTATATTGTTGGATTTCGGTTTTAGGCAAAAGAATTATTACTCGAAATAAGAAAAGCGTATGGATAGAATATTGTTTCAATCTCTGCAAAGAGAGTACCAAAGAAAACTGTTCCCATCTAAAATTTTCCTGGTAACATGCCACAAAATTGCTGGCTTCTTTATCACTTTAATGCCAATTTAAGTCTTTTTGAGCGGGTTACACTGTTCTGATTTAGAATTGTGTTGTAGGTAGTGAAAGAGGAGAGCTGAGGAGTTCTGCTGCAAGAGGTGGAGCTGCCCAGAAAGTTCTACCTATTGAAACCCCGGCTATTTCATTGGATGAGCTGAATAGATTGACTGGAAATTTCGGTACCAAAGCTTTAATTGGAGAGGGCTCTTATGGCCGAGTTTTTTATGCAAAATTAAGCGATGGGCATGCAGCTGCAATAAAAAAGTTGGATACCAGTTCTTCACCAGAACCAGACTCAGATTTTGGAGCCCAGGTGAAGTACTCTGGGAATTCCTTTCTTCATAAAAGTGGGTCAAGTTTGATTCAATCATCTGAAGCGTATTCTTGACATTCTTATGCAGTTATCCACAGTATCAAGACTTAAACATGAGCACTTTGTTGGTTTACTTGGTTATTGCCTGGAAGGAAACTATCGAATCTTGGCATATGAATATGCAACCATGGGTTCCTTACATGATGTATTACATGGTATAAGCATTAGTGCTCTCAAACTGAACTGTTTTATAGCACATTTTCATTGTTGACCATCTTGCATTGTAGGTAGGAAAGGTGTACAAGGTGCTGAACCTGGTCCAGTTCTCAACTGGAGTCAGAGAGTTAAGATTGCCTATGGAGCAGCCAAAGGCCTGGAATATCTTCATGAAAAGCTCCAACCCCCTATTGTTCATCGTGATGTCAGATCCAGCAATGTGCTACTATTTGATGATTTCGTGTCCAAAATTGCCGATTTTAACTTGGGAAATCAGTCTTCTGATACAGCGGCTCGACTCCACTCAACCAGAGTCTTGGGTACTTTTGGCTATCATGCTCCAGAGTACGCTGTTTTCTTCTCCTTTGAAAAATGAAATGATATTATGATACTTATTCCATTGGGCAAATGTATCCAATCTGCACGATAATCTTTCAGATCCTGACAGTTCTTTTGAAGTGTCATGAATTGCTGTTTATGTAATTTTCACCTGTCTAACCAGAGCATTATATTAAACTTCTGCCTGCACAGTTGAAGGTGTTTTGCGTGAAAACAATAGTCTTGAACTGGTACACATAAAGGGCTATTATTGCACCATTGAGAAATTGGGAATCCGGTTGTCATAGAAAGCATTTTTAGCTTGATATTTGTGGGTTTGGGGATAAATTTGACGTCTGTAGCACTTATATAGTCAACTTTCCATCCAGATATGCCATGACTGGACAGATTACTCAAAAAAGTGATGTTTACAGTTTCGGAGTTGTTCTTTTAGAGCTTTTAACAGGACGAAAGCCAGTAGACCACACAATGCCCAAAGGCCAACAGAGTCTAGTAACATGGGTATGTTTTTTTCTTTCTTCGTCTCCTATGTTTCTCTTTCAGAGCCTATTGATCCCCAATTACAAAATTCTCATCCAATTTATAACAGGCAACTCCGAGATTGAGTGAGGACAAAGTGAAGCAGTGTGTGGATCCCAAGCTAAATAACGAGTACCCATCAAAGGCAATTGCCAAGGTAGTTTTCCATCTGGGGACATCCTTCCCATTTTTGTTCTACTACTTTCTTTTCAAAGAAGGGTATGTTGTCAGGGACTACGCATTCTTAAGAAATGCCGAGTCCTTAACTTATTCATATATTTCGATCTTATGGTCGTTATCAGATGAACTTCTTGATGTGGAAACTTTTATGTGTTCAAACTTAACAGATGGGAGCTGTTGCGGCACTTTGTGTTCAATACGAAGCAGACTTCCGGCCAAATATGACAATTGTTGTCAAGGCCTTACAGCCTCTTCTCAACTCAAAACCAGCTGCACCTGAAGCTACTGCATAGGGGAAATTATTGCAGTTTTTGATGCAATCTTGTAGCTCATCGCGCCACTCATTTCTTTATAATTATTAACGCCAAGTGAATCTATAAGTTGGCACTTGGCAGTACTCTTTTTTAGTCTTCTTACCTCCACAATGTTCCCTGCAACAGGGTTTGGTACCATAATTTGAAGAGGATGTATACCATTGTAACATTTTCTTAGGGTATAGTTTTAATTGGTGACATTTGCTTTTCCTTTTGCACTTTTAGCGATCGGATTATGAAGATGACAGTCAAATCAGATGGTTCGTTTTCTTTAGCATGTTTTGACTGGACTCATTTTACAAGAATATGTATTTTCACATCTAGAATTGGTGAACGAAGAGTTTCAGTTTTACATTATAGAATATGATATCCTTCTGCACTCGGTTCAGTATATAGCCATAGTCATTCTGTTCAGTTTTGATCGTGAGAGACTTGATTGGAGCACTTGTTAGTATTTGTTCCGTAGCACTCTATAATATATATACTATATTTATATATATTCTTCAATTTATGTAAATCTAAGAATGGTTCAAAGACCCTTGATTTATATAAAGCAGCTTAAGAAAGGCAGCAATCTGGGAATTTGCCAAAACATGAAAGCATCAAAATATTTCAAATCCTGTAGCCATTTCAGCACTTGTGGAAGATTCATGTCAAGTATATTCGATATGTAGATAGGTTTCCTACATCTTCAGTACCGAATTCCATTGGGGAAGTAGTAGAAATGTAAATACTAACATATGATATGAAGCCTCCAAAACCTCATTTCTGTGTCAGGCTATTATTACAATAAGAGGAAGAAAACATCTCTAAGGAGCCTAGAAAATATGTGCACTTCCCTATCTGTAGGTTTCCATGAGATGAACCAAGGATAGACACAGAACAAGCTTCTGTTCTGACCGCCACTTTAAACAAATCTTAGATCCTTTGAAGTGCAAAAACTTATAAAGCTTTAAGTGCTCAAATAATTTGATTATATGATTCCTGCAAAGCAATAAGAGACTTGAGGGCATAAAGAGAATTTGCGAGGCAAGATGTGCAGAACCAGTAAGAACATTTTTTGCAACTTCCCAGAACAAGCAAGCTAGAGAATTAGTATTTCCTTTTTTATCAAAAGGCTAGATCTCGATCTTTCCAGTGAAAATAAATATGGGAATGTGTGTACAAGTAATACCAATATCATTTCTGATTGATAGGTTGGCAAAATTCATCTCATTGTCTAAGGGATTTGAATAAGCAGCCTCAAAAGGTCATACCTTTCTATCTCATAGGAAACATTTACAAGTGAAATAAAGTAGTCCAACTAAAATCAATTTTGCCACCGACACAGTTGAATAACATATATAATATTAAAGTCAGTCTTGCAATTCACTTTAGTATCTTCAGATTTAACTTTAGGGACCAGAGATGTCTGTACTTATCAGATGCTCAGTTTACTTCCACAGTCTGCTGCAAACCCGGAACATATGGATCAGATTGAGAGTCAATTCACCACATAATGTTTGTGGCACTACTTACTAATTAGAAGAACTCATTTTCTACAAAGCATAGGCCTTTGGAAGAATAATCATGTATGCTCATTCTGTCCTTTGAGCAAATTTTTCAGACTGCTTCAGTAGTTACAACTAGGAAATACTTGAATGGAAACAACTGAAAGCAACATGAATAATGGCAACTGCATATTTGAAAAAGCTTAAAATACACTTACTTCAACTCTAGGCTCCATTTGGTCTAGGAGGTGGAGGAGCAGGTATTATCCCCCATCTCTGTCGAACGTCCTCCAAATCTTCATGAAACTGCCGCTCGTAATAAATGCACATTAGATCTGTGCATCGCATGCCAGCCTTGAGAGCCCAAGGAAAGTAATGTTGGTAAAATAACCGCCTTTGCCTTTCACTGAATCTAGCAGAACCACCTATAACAGACATAAAGCACATGGGCAGAAGCATCTGCTCGAATTCAATAACTTTGAGAGCTGATTCACCAATCAGATTGGTAGGGAGCCCAAATAAGGTGTGCCAAAAGTCATGAACCTCACGGGCACGCATTGCAACATAGGTCAGCTCTTCTGTCTCCATGAAACGCACTGGTGGTCGTTCGTCTGGAGAGAAGTTTCTAGATCCCATGAATCTTGCATATGCAGCACCAAATGTATTGGGTGGTAGGTCCCATGCATGTCCAACTTCTGTAGATAGGACACGAGGCTGCTCCAACAGTATAGCTCTACCTTCAGGACTCCTCTTCATCCTTTCAAGCACCCTATGAAAAGCAGGTCCTCCAGTTGTCTCCCCCAGAGCAGCTATGAGATCTGCTCTTCGTGGATCCAACAGTGCCCCTACAGCTGAACCAAGTGCAACTGCAGCCCGCTGCCACCCATTCAGCCGTACTCGTGCACCTTCTATCATCTCAAATAATACTCCAGCAATAACTAAAGAAAGACCAGTCCAGAAAGAAAAGTTCTCATTAGGAGGAGGAATGTGAACAGCATAACTGAATCATTCAAGTGTCAAGAAAAATTTGCTATACGCCATCTTTCCTAAAAGATGGAATCAGATTGACAATAGCAAATAGAAGGGAAAAATGGAAAGTTAACACGATTATTTTCAGCTAAATAAGGAGATTATTATTATTCATTAAACCTTAAAACTTTTTCAGATACTAATCTTTTGTCTTTAGGCAAGCTGCTGCTGCTCACTGGCTTTTACAAACTTCATCACTCAATCTTTTCTTGGTAGTTTGGTAAAAAATAGCAATGAGATTCATGTTCCTAGAACAAAATCTATAATTCATAGGAGAGCCATTCGCCAAAAGCCATTCATATCTCATCAAACAAATATAAAAGGTAAATTAAAGCAAACAGGACATCCAATTCATAACCACAAATATAATCCCCAAGAATAAATATTGCCAATTTTCTTTCTGTTTCCCTCTCCGAACCTTCCTTTTCTCTCAGACTGCTCTGACCTAAAAGAGCTCGGGATGAGAAATCATTTCTTTAAGAAAATGTTGGAATTAATTATCAGCCAAGGTTCTTGGGCTAGCAAAAACTACAATGATTCCAAAATTAAATAAGAAAAAAGAAGAATGCCAGTAAATTAAAACCTGCAAATACCCGCATGAACGTTACCTATCATTAATTCAATTTTCCAATATAAAAAATTCTCCTGTCCATCACCCGAAGTATTTTAGTTTGTACCGTAAATCCCACTAACCTCGTTTGGGCAGCGGTCAATGGCAGAGGTTGAGAAGTGATTCAACGGAAAAATACGTCGGTAGTCCTGGGTTTCAATTTTATACCAATGCTCCACGCCGCCCTACTT
>JAOXNR010000022.1:6892184-6923761 GCA_028571225.1 Parsonsia alboflavescens
TTTTTTTGTGTGGGGGGTGGGGTGGAAATAGTGTATATATTGCTTATTTTGTTTGGTATGTATATATGAAAAGTTTCATCTGTCTTTGGCCATGAAAGAAGGAAGGAAGGAAGAAAGAAAGGGACGAGGGGATATTGTGGAAAATGGCACTCAAAGTGTTAAATGCAACATATATCTGAAAAAGAAAGGACTTTATATGTGTATAGTTTTGTGGTCCACAAAGAGTCAGTTCCAGACAACAATGATCCATCATCCTCATGTCAAGCTTTTAAAGAGTTCAAAAGGACTGTTCTCACATTGACAGTTAAGCTGATTTTACATCTATATAATTTATATGCATGTCTCTTCTCTGATATGATTGTTTCATATATAAATAAATAAATATATTTCATATTAATCCCCAAAAAAAAAAAAAAATGCATCGTGGGCTCTTGTTCTCTCTTCTCCACACTTCCATTTCTTAATTCCCTTTTATTAATTAATTTCTTGCATTCAGATTATATATATATATATATATATATATATATTTGCCAAAATATCTATTGCCTTACATCATAATATTCTTTCATTTCATGATCATTTTTGCCTATTCTTGTATATGTAATGTAAGGGAATTAATTAATTAATGATAAAAATGGCCAAGGAAATGAGTAAAAGAACAAAAATGGAGAACTATAATCTTTTTTTCTAGATTAATTATTAAAATTAAAAGGGTATTATTATTATAATAATAATTTGGTCTAAATCATGCATAAAAAATTAAGAGTTAGTATTTTTTAACACTCAATTAATAACTTGGAGTACTTTCTTAATTTTTTCTTCCATATATAGATCAGTACTGATCATCACCAACTCCTTTGACTTTCTTCAATTTATTCCCTTTCTAAATTTAGAAAACATACAGTATAATGAATTAAGAACACATGAGAATTATTGATGCAAAGGTATTATTGAGAATTATTCAGTGAATATAATGGCAAACACTCATATCATAGGATTTATTCTTTTAAATAAATAGAATGTCGAGGATATGTGCATATTGATAGTCTAAAAATATATATAAATATATTTTTAGTTTATACAATTAATATTTTATAATTTTTTAAAGAATGTCTGCTTACTTCATTTCTGTATTAATTTCTGCTTTTCTTTCTCATTGTGGGACCATGAAAAAATGGGTAATATAAAAAAACTAATTTTATATATATATACATATATATTTGGAGAAAGAAAGAAATGAAAAGAAAAGAATATAATACTAGGTTCCAAATTAGAAGAGCGAGTGAGAATAAAATATAAAGATTGTCAGCATTTTAGGATAGTTATGAAATTGAAGGTGAGAGACTTGTGATGGATGAAGGAACAGAGAGAGAGATGATCAGATCAGTTCCACATAATGTCGTCCACCCATGGGAAACATATGTGCTGGCCTAGTCCCAGAGCATATATATATATATATATATGAAAAAGAGGTCCCCCTTTTAAGACAGATCGATCGAGCTGGGAGTGTATTCCTCAGAGGCATGCATGCAATATATATTAATGTATATATGTGTGTGTCCTATTCAATACACCTATTTTGAAAGCGAGGTGAGGAACAAGAAGACAACGACTTCTCTGTCCTCACCATACCAATCCATCATCTCTCTCTCTAATGCTAATTCTGGAGAGAGAGAGAGGGAGTGACAGAATTGAAAATCAAACCTGAAGGAAAGGGGTTCCAACACCAATAATGTTATATTATTTGCATATATAATATAATATATACAAGCAAGCATGTTTCTGAAACAAGACAAGGCCACAAACCTCCTATGTATATATTTTTGGAGTGGTAGTATTAGTTTAGAAAGAGAAACCGAATTAGGGTTCCTCGGGATGGTGACATATGACTTCTTTGGAAAACACAAAACACTTTCTCGCGTCTGAAAGTGCCGGAGAGGAACAGCATTATCAATTATGCATATTTTACATACACACATATAAGAATTCCAGCAGAAGCACTTGAATTTGGCATTTTCTATTTATGGAGTGATCGATCAGATGCTTTTCCCTGTTTGGTGTCGCAGAATTGTTTAAATTTGGTTTGGATGCACGTGAGCTTCTCTTCTCCATCCGTCCATATATCCAATAGTACTACTACTGCTTCTGCTGATCTCTTCCTCCATTCAAAATCGTACAGCCCACAGTCTTCTGGATAGAGTGGTGAAGAGATCGAAGATCCCACCCTTTTGAACCCCTTCAAATGTTTTCTTGATTGAGCCGGTCAGTCATAACAAATTAAAAAGTAAATAAAAAATTTATATCTACTACTTTCACTGAGGAATTGGAGTGGGTGCGATGAATTAAACAGAGACCCGCTATATGATATATGAAAATATGGTCCCCTCGTACCGGCTGGGCCTCTCATGATCAGTGACTGTGACATTAATGGAAAATAAGGGTTTTACATGAATGAAGTGTTGCTGTTGCTGTTGCTACTTGCAATTGCTTGCTTCCTATGGTGGTTAATATAATTGTAGTACGGATTATATATATATATATAAATTTATTCAGAGCTGCGGTTTTCAAGGCATCTCTGCGGGATCAAACAGATTAGTAATTAATAACAATGAGTAAGCTCCATCAAAGAAATAGGAGCTTTTCTTTCAAACTAAAATTAAAAGGATTTAAAATCAAACTTTCATTAATTAAAAAATCAGAAGCTTTTACATACCAATATTGAAGTCAATTATTTTTTATAACTCAACTCAATCTGACTACTGTAGAGGGAGAGAAAGAGAGGTTGAGATGTTGACTCGTTCCGAAAATTCATAACGCTAGAAATATTATGTAAAATTGAATATTTCTTCTTTTTTTTTTTTTTTTAAATTATTTAAAAATAAATATTTTATTTATAAAATTTTATTACATGAAGAACGGTTTTTTGAAAAGAAATATATAATAATAAAATAATCTATATATAGCTGAACAGGCACTGCGCAGAGCATGCACGAATAAAGCAAAACTGTTCAGAATATGGGAGTATCATTAAATTACTATTTCAGATAATACTCAAGAAATGGAAAAAAAAAAAAAATACTGCAGAAACAGTTTCATTGTTGTTTCCATTTTCGGTTGCAAAAGATAAAAAGGAAAGATGATGATGCCATTGCCAACAGGATAAAGTCCATTCCATTCCATTTCCCCCACCCCAGAAACACTCCAACGTGAGCACACACGAACTTGCTCTCTAGTTCTTTTTGTACAAAAACAAAATACTAATATTATTATACTGTATACCTTACTATTCCAATTTTAAACAGTAATATCGAGAGCTAAATAAAAATATATATATATTCCAATTTCCATATATATATATATATATATACAACCTCCAAATTAACGGATTGGCTTTCCATTACGTGTGTGGTTCCAATTCCTAGCAAATATATCAAGGACTAGGAGAGGTTGTACTGCAATGAATCCTCAAAAAAGCCAAAGAGGATATATATTTGTACTACCACGTTTTGTCATCGGAAAAAAAATAAAATAAAAGGGTTAATTGGTAGTATATAAAATATGATTGCACCCATAATTAATTTAATTGAAAGCTTTCGCCTAATGCATACATATATATGGTATAACATTTTTTCAATACACAGACAGAAATGTTTCATATTTTCTTGCCCAAATTCTAGTGTGGAAATGTTTAATATTGTCACGAAAAAATCTATTTATAGAACACATATTATCCATCCCTACGAATTGTTTCAGAAAATAAGATAGTATAAGAGGGAGAATTATTATTATTAATAATACTATTACTTCTATTTTTAGGAATTCCCTTTCTGTTTAATTATCATAACATTAATCGTTCTAAATTACAAAAATGGTGGCACTACCTACTGTTGTTTCCTCTATTTTTTATGTATATATCGAATATTGTGACTGTTTAAATAATATATATTTCAGCAGTACTGTTATAATTCTATACATATATGTGAACTTTGAACATTGATTCCTTCTGTTGACGTTGGGTTTGCATTGGATACTTGGAGTCTAATACATGTCGGAGTCGTACTTGGCAAAATTTGCTATTTATTTGATAGATATTTAGTGTGTTCTTCTCCTCCTTCTTCTTACTTCAATGCAAACAGTGATGTGGGTTCTTTTTTTTAACACTTCCCTATATCTCCCTTCTACTCCTCCATGATCAATAGTAGCATCTTATGGAATCAAAACCTTCCATTTTAAATATTGTTGCTCACCTTTAAGCAAACAGGAATTGACGTGACATGATTTAAAAGTACTCGATTTTTCTTGAAATCAGTGGTTAGCAAACTTTATTTAATTTTTTATATCTTACTGTAAATTTTTTGCACACATATTTATGTAAATGACAAACTCTAACAATTTTACCATCAAATAATTAATTGATTCATGAATTTTAGAAAATAAAAGTTAAATTCCAATTCTGAAAAAGATTTATATGTGAAGTGCGTGGCTACTTCTGACTCTTTCATATGTCTGGAAACTATCCGCTAAGTCCACATACAAACCAAAAACCACTGATCTCAAACCTAGACCAAAATTTGTGGCCTTGTCAGGCATCACTCAAGAGAAGGGGGGAAGGAAAGGAATGGTCAGTTCCAATTATCCATGAAATGAATCAGACCACTCCCTTCAAAGGTCCCACTGCAACCCCGCTTCATGTACAAGAACACCTTAATTCTCCTTTCCATAATTCCAAATTCTCCCCCATTCCCATTTCCTTTACACCCCTCTTTAGGATTTTCTTTTCCTCTTCCCTCTTCAACAAAAGAGGCCTTGAAATATGGAGAAAACTGATCCTCACAGGGAGACTCATGACTTCATGAATGTTGAATCCTTCTCTCAGTTACCCTTTATTCGCCCTGGACCAGTCAAAGACAAGGGCGGCATCAGGCTGTTTGGAAAAGAATTCGGAGGAGACTCGGCCGTCAGTGATGAGTCGGAGTCTGCTCATCAGACTCATGGCCGCCCGCCGGAGGAGGCGAATAAGGACGGTCTCGATAACGGAGAGAGCACCCGAAAATTCGAATGCCACTATTGCTGCAGAAACTTCCCAACTTCTCAAGCCCTAGGAGGCCATCAGAATGCACACAAGAGGGAGCGTCAGCATGCTAAACGTGCCCACCTTCAATCTGCGATGGTGCATGGTGGCATCGCCGAGGCACACGTGTACGGCCTCATGAATTATCATCGCCTCGGCGGTGCAGCTCACGTGCCACCAGCTACGGCTTCTCCAGCTCTGCAGGCTTATCAATATTCTTGGGCTACCAAAAACAACACCAGCTCTAGATTCTACGCAGGCCCCGGCCATGCCTCTTACTCCTCTCAACCGCCGATTAACGGAAGCCCTTTGGCCTTGTGGCGAATTCCTGCAGGTCCCCACAGTACTACTTCTCCTTCTTCCTTTGGCCGCGGCGGCGACGATCCGATGCATCATCCGCTGCCGTTGTTTGCCAACGATCATCATCATGACTTGAGACCACCGCAAGTCAGCTCGGCTTCTCAAACTTTCTTAGGGTACGAATCATCAAAGCCTAATAAAATGCAAGATCATGTGAGTTTGGACTTACATCTCTAGAAGAGTACTCTTTGATATATATACTGATCACCATGCATGACTTCCCGCTGCTGGAAAATCTGAATTTTATCACTCGATGAGACGATCATATATAAGATCAACTCCTCCCCCCTTATAATTTTTCTTTGCCTTTTTTCTTCTTTTCTCAAATTTTCGAGCTTCCTCTTTCTATATTATTATTAGCAATTAATTAATTTGATATGTAAATGAAATAATTTTACCATTTTTTTCAGTTTGAAGTCATGCTAGCTAAAAGATCAATGGTGAAATTTGATATTGACGATATATAAATTATATATATATATATATATATATATATTTATATAGTCTTACTAATTACCCCCAGCTAGTTTACAAAATTGGGTTGGTTAATTTTTTTCATTTTTCTCAATTAATTGTACTAATTTACAGTACTTTTATCGTATTGCTACATCTCATATTGATGTATAATCACGTGTTCACTTTATTTCACTAGCGATATTTGATCGTTAGAAAGTTAATTAAATCACTCTATAAATTCTATCCATAACATTCTTTAACATTACTATAAAGAGAGAGCAAGAGAGAAGATAATGTTATGTAGTGCCCAGTAAATATCTAACGACCAAAATTAGTTCACTTTTAACTTTGACTATTAAATTTAACGGTGCACTCTATAATATTTTTGTATATATATATATATATATATATAAATATATTAGTTTGTTTCGAGAACTTAATTTTTGGCAGTTCTTGATCAGGAGAATTCTTTTGTCATTAATATACTTTTGCAATGTATAGATTAATTGCATGTTTTTGACAAAGAAATAAGTCGTATTGGTCTTAACGGAAACAGAAAGGTTATGATTCAATCGAATGACATTCAATATACAAGATCCATACATGAAAAAACTGATGCTAGACGTTGAGCATCTTTAATGAACATTCTTCTTCCTATACCCTTTTTTTGTACAAAAGCCATGGTCATGTGAAAAGAGAGAGAAAGAAAAGAAGAAGAAGTAGGAGAAGATTTTTGTACCCATTTGTACCTATCCAACTTTTAATGGTATGTTACATCTACATATCTACCCGAAGATCCTGAGATTTTTGTTACTTTCTCCGGGACAGTGATAATCTCGAATGGCTGAGCCTGAAAGACTAAAGGTGGCAAGTTTAAGGCCACTTACTTGTTCATCTGGTCCCCAATGGTATTCAAAGTTAAAATCCCCTTTCGATCATTTTACAGTTTGGTACCAAAGTAATTAACCTTGGACAACCGACATTTCTCCCAGCTGCAGCCTTCCTTGACATGGGGCCAAAAAAAAAAAACATCCATATATAGGGTAATGCTATAAAGTGTAGGTCAATATTTAAAAAAAAAAAATTAAAAAATATATATTTTATATAATATACCTAAAAGGATAAACTATATACTAAGGATATTGGATCAAATTTAATTTTTTTTACATAAAAATAATAATTAATTATTAACTTTGATCGTCAAAGACTTAATAGTACCACTCTATAGCATATATATATAATACACGGATTTGCTAATGCTCGCTCCAACCGTTACCGTAACGAAATTCTTGCTCCGCTTGATTGGTTGCATAAGCACTATAGCAAGAATTCCGTTACGGTAACAATAGGAACGCACCTTAGCAAAACCGTATATATATATATTCAAAAGTAGAGTTCAATATGCCTTCCAAAACAAGTGCATAGAACGGAACTTCAACAATCATTCACAGTTTTTGACGCAACAAAGGCATGCAGCCGACACCAGATGAGGAGCTAACCAAGAGATCTCCTGTCTCCCCTCTCTCATCTTCTAAAGTTCATCATCGTACTTTATAGTTCGAGAATCATTTTTTCTTTTTTTAAGTTCAGATGTGACTTGCCATAACCTATTCTAATAATTGTTTGCTCTTCAAACAATTCAATGAACTTGAGAAATAAAATTAATTAAACCAATGGCATCAGGAGATGAGAAATCTTCAAACCTCCCCAAGTTGCAGCAGTAGTTTGGATTGAGACAGAGTTGTCCCTGTGGAGGAGGTTGGGGGGGTCCCAACGTTCTTTGACGATTCACTGGAACGAACCTGATCAAATGAACCATATTGGGGAAAATATATCAAAACATATATATGTTAGGTAATAGTAATTACTATGGGTGTCATACCGAACGCATCAAAAGGGCAATTACAAGGATGAAGCATCGGTTGTTGAGCCATTGGGACAGCAAGATAGAAGTGTACTTTCGAGGACTTATTTCCGCACTCTCAGTGGTCCACCAATTCAATGCCTCTTTTGTAATTTACACTCACACGTTCATAACTTCACTATTCCTTTTACAACTACTACTACTACTACAACGTTGAACAGTTAAATTTTGTTTCTAGTTGAGAGAGAAACAGTGAATAACTATTGACACAACAAAATACTACCACAGGCTTTGTGCCTAAAAAGGCAACAATAAATTTAGTTGCATTTAAACTATTCCTACGATCTGTTTTAACCTTTTCTTCTACCAAAACAGACTGTCTCTGTCCGTAAAAAAATATGAGAAAATCCTTTCCCATTTTTTTCTAAAAAAATTAATTTTAAAATTAATATGAAATTACTTATTGTTACAATATATATATATTTATTTATTTATTTATTTACTTATTTGGTTCTCCCTAAAGGTGAAATTGACCGTGATAACGGCCCCCAACTATCCATTGGCCCAGGATTGAATGAGAAACAAAGTGGGGACAGCTGATTCCGACACAGAGTAATAAGTAACAGCCCAAAGGGGCACAAAAAAGACATACAAAGAGTACACAAATTATGATTAGGACCACATCCACCTTCAGAGATAGCCCAGTGGAATTTAAGAAACATCGGCCCACAGCCCTATAAAGCTTGGAAACGAGGTTGGCAGTGTTTAGAAACACTATCCCATGCTAAACTGCGCCAAAGTAGTTGCAGCTGTAACTAAATTGTTACCACTCCTACTACTACTAACTCCCATCTATGCATGGCCACGATATCGATCCATGGCTAACGATGACGATGATGGGATAGTATTGGTGGGAGTGAGGGTGGACAGGGAAAGCAAAGCTCTCTATCATTAAATGCCATTCACAACTCATTGAATCTCTGGTCGGATCCATACGTTATTTTTTGCTTTATGATGCACACCACTTTATTTAAAGCCTACTTTAAACAGCCCCCTTCATTGCTTAAACATATTATATATATTAATAAGCTCAAGAAAAGTAGGACCTCCTTATATACTTCTCAGTTCTCACTTTCTCTCCCATGAGAAACTTTCCTTCAAGATCACGGGCCAGGCCATGTTGAAGAGTGACTCCCCTCTGTTAATATGTATAGATAAGCTGGAAAAAAAGGCAAAACAATTAAAGCCCAAACCGGTGTGATTTTATGTTTGAGTGAATAGTGGCACACATATGAAATAACAGTGCTGCATGGATAATAATTCCAATAGTGACAAGTGTGTGGTACATACCAAAGCAGGAAAAAACTATCAGCGACCAAACAAAAGCACACAACTAAGTATGCAAATCACAGCCAAACACCACACTGCACACGTTTGATTTCTCTGATATCCAACACATGCAAACTTTTCTATACTTGGGAAAACTTAGAAGGAATTAAATGGTTCATGGTGGGGAAAACTTTCTACACGGAATTCCCACAAACAGTATGCACCACCACCAAATAAATTCACAAAGCAACCCTTAGGTTTATTGAGCTGCTTATCAGGTGCTATTCCTATAAAATCCCCTGTTCTATTTAATGACATCCCGAATCTTTAAAGCCAACTATACTATAACCAGAAAACTATCAAAAGCAACGCATGCTAAACGCCGCCCACTGTCTTCCTTTCTGGGTCCGTCATGTTGAGGGAGGTCTCTTGTCCTACAGACACCTAAGCGAGAACTAAGAAAACCTGGTTAGTGCTTTCTGTTGACATTTGGATGGCATGCAACATAAAATGCACAACTTTTTAGAAGCTTATATCGGGAAAATAAAAAAGAACCACACACGTACTGTACTACCCAAGATTTGCATTTGGATTCATGTGGACAGAAACAAAAATAAGGCACCACTCAAGGAAATCTCTTCACTGAAAAAGTCCAAGAAGTTTTACCCAGTATCTTTCAAGAGGAACTGCTTTGATATAATCATGATTCATGCCTATCTCAACTAACATGTGATGTGAAAAGATGATACCCCGCATTACAGGATCCCCCAATCAACTAAGAATACTGATCACTGACTATAATCGTTGACCAAGACAATCCAATGCTACAATGACTTGAGCCTTTTAATTAACAAGAAAGTTAATGGTGGCAATAAACTGCATAAAAGAAAAAAGAGTAAATCATATGGCATGTAACAAAATCAATTGACAGAAAACAAGAAAAAATCCAAAGGAAACATAAAGTAACAATCTAAGCCTGTACTTGTTACATACAGGAACAATGTTAATAGCTGAAATCTTTTTTTTTCCCCCCACTTTTTGTTTCCTTTTTCCTAAATACTCTCCTAAAACCAGTGTATGAACAATATTTTCTGCTGAGGTGGTAATCACAAGGGCTTGGGAGTTGATCATTTCTTACACTCTTCTACTAATGGTGAACTTATTTTGGAAAATTTTATGGTTTTTTACAGGAGATAAATGAACTTTTCAAATAGGCAGCACACTTATGGTACTTCAACAATAAAAGGAAAAAGAGAAAAGACCGCAAAATATTCACTACTTGATATTTCTTAGGGAGCACGACTATCTAGAGCTCTTGTTTTCTATCACGGCCATTTAATAATAATAATAATAATAATAATAATAAAGGGGGAAGAAAAAAAGAATCCCATAGCTTAATTCAGTTGAAAATAAAAGAACTCGAAATGATTTGCTCTCATAGTTTAATCAACTTCAATTTCAAGATGAACAAATGTCATAAATAAAACATTACCTCTCACATAAACTAAGTATAATACTTTTAACTACCCAAGTTTCCTGGGTACAACAAAATATACATTCTCAAATTGAGATATACCATTCTAGTTCAAGAAAGTATGTAAAAGTTGTTACAAAACTTAAAGAAGAAGAATTCTGATAATTATGCACCTTCGAGAAATCATCTGAGTCTTTCATGTTGAGAACGGGAACTGTGGGCATCTTCAACCTGCTTGGTAAGCAAGGAAATACAGTAATTCGAGGCACTTGAAGCAGCATAGTAAGACGTCACGGTGAGCTGAGTAAACTTTGGAAGAGCATAACCTGTAAAACAATGTGTCAAATCAATCACCACATAATAATGACCACAAGCAGTACACAAAAAATAACATTAAGGAAAACATGATGAATGAATAATTCCCTTTATTAGGAAACCTCGAACACATACATGACTTTTAGAAAAATTACTTGGATACACAATGGTATTAAAAGTTGGGTAAGAACAATTTGTCAGAAGTACAAATTCAACAACTCTCACTTCTGAAATCAACATAACCATCTTTTACTTTAGCATTCAGAAGAGCTGCAGAATGAAGCCTATCAGCTAAGATCCTTTGATTCTTGAAGATTCAGCTTCCTGAGCTTACCCGGTTCTTGAATTGAAGTGTTTTTCTTTTTTTTCCAGAATATAGTCCATGAGAGAGACATTAAACTTGCAAATCAGATACTAAAGGTACACACTTATTCTTACAAAGAAATGTGACAAGGCTTCGTTTTCTTTCAGGTCCCAATGAATAAGGATAAACTTTCTTCCTTCCATTTAGGAGTGTAATTCACCTAAACAGGTTTGGTTTAATTCAAATACAACAAGACTAATGGACTATGAGATTCAGATATTAAAAATATATCACAAATGTTAATAAAAATATTAGAGTGCAGCTCAACAATCTCAACAGGAAGGAATACCTCCAAATGCAGCACCAGCTGTAGAGTACATCAGGAATGGAGGAAGCTGAAAATTACAAGTCGATAACTTAGCTATGAAAACCAAAAATGCATGACTATATAAAATAAAAGGTCGCCAGGGGAGAAGGAAACAACTTCAAAAGAATGAGAGTCGTACTCCAACAACAAGCCGAAGCCACTTTGGTCCCTTCACATGTTTCTGGACAAAAGGGATCCCTGAAACAATGCACATTTGAGAAATTGGAAAACAAGGTATAGGAACAAAAAAAAATGCAAAAAGAAACAGCAAAAAATAGGCAGAATCATATGCCTGTATTAAAACCATGAATTGCACTAAGAAGTCCCCCAATTCCTGAGCCAGCCTGTTTAGCGAAAGATAAAGGAGAAGAGCATTAAGAGCCATAGGAGTCAGAAACCTGCTAACCCGGTAATAGAGCACACCTTTTGAATAATCAACAAATAAGAGCACATTACGTTTCTGTCTTTCTTAGTTAAGTGAGATGTTGTATGGTATAATGCACATAGAATGGCAATCCATGAAAAATTACTATATATGATTCACCATTAGTAGCACGAGGTGCACGATCAGTGTATATACGAGTAAAGCTAATTCAATTATGATGACAAATTACATATGAAAACCACTGAAAAAAATATACACTATCCAACAGAATCTCCACATACAGCCCCAAATTTTCAGTTGTAGATTGAACTATCGACGTGAATCCTTAAGGGATACATAAAAGCAAAGAATAAAAATACAACATACCACAGCAGTAGCATCGTGGAGCACCGAGGTGATTGTCCACTCTCCTTTGTCCTATTTTCAAGGTAAAGGTTCAGTTCTCTCATAGACATCTTGTCGAACACATGACGAACAGAACGATATTAAAAGAATAAAACCGCCACATAGTCCGACATAAAGAACCTGGAAGAGATAAATGCAACTCAGATAGATAATTACTGAGGTAGGGTTCAAGAGAGAAAGACAACGAGGGCAGCGAGGGGAACCGAGGCCGGGCTTCATGGTGGGATCGTAATGGTACATATTCCCCGTCCTCAACTTTTCTTCGTACACTTCACGGGTCCCCATATCTAACAGAAGCTACGGAAATCTATTTTACTTCTCTTCTTCTCCCCAGGTTTCAGATTGTCATCAACTTTCTTCTCCAGCCTCTTTTCCGTCTTGGTTTCCAGAGGCTAACCGTCGGACAACACAGTGATCCGACAGAGTCTTTTGCTGTTGGGCTTTGGTCATGTGAAAGATCGAAAGCCTGGTTATTAAAGAACTTCTTCGGGTCCATCCAGCAAGCCTAGTTAGGCCCAGACCAGTTGTATTTCTCTAGGCCTTTCTCGGTATAGGTGTCAAATTACAGGGGATCAACTACAAACATAACACGAGGAGATAACGAGATAATATATACTTTATTGTCTAAAATTAAATCCTGAAAAATTAATAAGTACATCTGATTTTATTAAAGTATTATTCTATTATTTTTATTTATATAATTATTAATGAAATAGTTAGTAGAGGTAAATCTTTAAATTAAGGGTATGAATAATGAAACTTTATTTTTTAAAATCTATTTATTTTTAAAAATAGAACCTTCAATTTTGGACATTCAAAAATGAAAATAAGATATTCAAATTCAAATGGGGAAAATAGATATTTATTATCGGGTTATAGTGATTATAAACAAATGAATTAAAATATGATGGAATTTTTTTGGGTTAAACTAATAATGTAGCCACTCAAATTGTTACATTTTTTTAGTTTGAATAGTCAATCAATTAAACCATTATAATTTGCATAACGAGACATTCTAATCACAAACACTATCAATATTTGTTAATAATATTATGTGACTCAACATGTCACTAAAATTTTTCTTATTGACTAAATTAAGTATACTATTTTACTCCAGATTATTCAATCATGTGTCAATGGAAAATGATATAAAAGAAGAATTTGATAAAATAATGAAGATTTTTTCAGCCATTATGAATAATTTTTTATGACATGGAATGCCACGTAGCATCATCACTAGAGATTAATTACATTTATGATTAATAGTGGATCATCACGGAGTAGTTAAATTTTCTAAAAATTCAAAGTATAATGATAAAATTATCTAAAAACACAAAATATAAAGATTAAATTGACTAAGTTTTATAATTTAAGAACCAAATTAAAAATATTGTTAATTAAGCCATCAAGGTCGTCAAAACTGTGAACTATACAAGTCTAATTGATTTATTGAATGCTCACGTGCACACCATTAATCATTATTGATTGCTCAAAATCCAGGCTTTAGTTCAGCTCCAAAATTTGAAAGTAAGCCAAAAATGATTAATCTACAAATTTCATAATATAAGTTGTTTAAGACTTTTTTCATATTTTACAATTATCAATACAAATTTTTTTTATTCTTACCATCCATTAATATATATATTTTACGTTTATTATAGAAAAAAAAAAGAATTATAATTATTGATGAGAGTGAATAGGTGAATTAAATAATAATTATTAAATATTCACTAAATATTATGGACATCGTATTTGGGGAGGGGGGAGGGGAATGATAAAATTGCGAAGAGCTTATTTAAAAGAAAAAATTTTATAAGAATTTGTATAGTAATATTTAATACATACAAATATTTATTACATTACATTAAAAAATTAATCATGTCTTAAATATGTCTTTTTGCTTCTAAAAAAAATGTGCTGCATAATTAAAATTATCTTGTATTATGAAAGTAAAAATGTAATTTTTTAAAAAGAAATTTACTTTTGAATTGTCTTTTGATGTTTTACGGTTTTTTTTTTTATGAAAAAAAAATCGTTAAATTATTCTTTGATTTTTTTTTTTTTATAAAGGGTGTTTAAATTATCCTTTGTTATATTTGGATTAAAAAAAAAAAAAAATCTAACCCATCCTACACCCAAAACTCCAAAAAATTAACCATAGTTCTTCACATACACTCATTCTGTATTGAATTCAAAATCTCTCATCCCAAATGTTATTGTTTACCACTAAATTTTCAGTCATTTATTCTCTAATATTTAATTTATAAGTTAGATTGTGAATTCATATTACCTAAAACATCTTATCTCTTCTACAACAAAATCCATTAGATTTTAAAATTAAAAAAATATATATATGTTTCACATGAGGAATCAAATAGATAGGATGAAAATTGAAGTTTTTCGATGAAGTGAAAGCCCACTTCAATTATATATGATAGATAGATTTTTGAAGAAAAAATATAAATAAATCAATTTTAAATCTTTGTTTGGTTTGCTTTGGGAAGGGGGTGGAAAGGAATGATAGTAATTCTCTTACCTTGAGAAGATCAGTAAAATTTATAAAATCAGCTTTTATACCTATTAGTTGCTTATTTAATCTTTCTCTAAATATTTCCTCCTAATACTCCAACTAAATAAGTTTTTTTTTTTTAATATATGTAAAAGTAAAATCTTATATAGACCAACTCTGCAACCATAATCATGGTCCTCTTAGTCCATATGAAACTAATTCAACAATTAAAAAATAAATTAGCATCGATAAAGCTAAATACAAAGTATATGATTATCATAGTTTAATATGAATCAAGTGATTCATATATAACAATATGAATTGTATAAAAGAACTTCGTAGATATAGAGAAAAATAATTCATATTAAAATGTATGATAATTTTATTTTTTCTTGAGAGATAATTGAAACTACTTTATTACTCCCAATCTATTTAACAGACCACTTAACATTTGAGCCAAAGCACAAGACTTAGTCCAATAAACCTAATTTGATGAATTAATTAATATTTGTTATAATAAAACATTAAAAAATCATACCACCTTCTTTCTACTGTACTCACGTTTTGACCATTCTCTCTCCTCTCCCCATCCCTCTGGCAATTTCAATTCCTAATTGGATTTGTTCCTTTTTTTAAATTTGTATTTATATATATATATATATATATATATATATATATATTTATTTTTAACTTCATCCTTTTATTAGTTTTCTATATACTTATTAAAATTCATATATATTAGTTTAATTTTATGTTGAACACCAGACTTAAGTTATACATTATTAGTTTAATTGTCCATGGAATATTATTCATGTGTTGTGAAAAAAAATTATGAAATATGTAAAAGTTTAGAAGAACTATTTAGCCTCATAAGATTTCAAATGATATATTTATTTTAAAATTTACACAAGTATTTTTTTTTATTTTTTAAAAAAGGGTTTAACATTCAATAAAAGAGAAATGCCCCTTTCTCACTCCCTTCTCAATCTCTCCTTACAAATCTTCCCCTTTCCTTCGCCTCTGTAAAACCCTAAACCGATCTCTTACCTTTTCTCTCTAAATGAGAAACCTTTCTTTCCTTTCTCTCTGTTGAGAAATCAAATAACTTGTTTTATATGTGCTTGTAATTGTCGTAACAGGTTCGATACAAATTCTTGAAATTGATTTGCTTTGAAGAATCTATCACCAATTCATGATGATGATTTCCGGGCAAGTGGTTAGGAGATTAGGATCTCTCATTTCTCCCTTATCTTATTATTATTTTAGATTTTATACTTTTATCTAAGTTTCTTTTGAAACTGGGTTAATTGTCTTGAAATTCGAAGTGAATTCAATTAATGAATTTGATTATATCTGTAGGTCTTGGTGAATTTTGAGGGTGGGAGCAAGGCTGGAAATTTCTGCATAGGTTTGGTAATGTCGGATCAGCCATATGTCCGTCAAGAGTGTATACTTCATACTGCTACAGCTGTTGCCCAGAATCTGTCGTCATCTTCTTTGTTATCCTCGATTAACCTCTTGCAATTAGGTTTTCAAAGTGTAGAAGATTGGGGTATTGAGTTTATTAGGATTCAATAATGCTGACTGTGCTGCGAGTGCACCTGCCCTCTGACATTCCAATTGTAGGCTGTGAGCTCACGCCCTATGTGCTCTTGCGGCGACCTGATAAGTCTGTCACCACTGAAGATGTCCCCGAATCTGCACCTCTCGACGGTCATTTCTTGAGATACAAATGGTTTGTTTTTATTTTAATTTTCATTTAATATTTATGATTTTTTTTCCTACTGCTATGCAGACGTTTTAGTCTCTCTATTTTTAAGTTCTGTATTTTTATAATTCAAAGGATGCACAAGAAAGTATCTTTGTTTGGTTTTGAAGGTCTTTCGTTTTCTTGTGTGCTGGTTTGACCTTTTGTTTAAGGGACAAAAGGTTTCATAGGTGGATGTGAACTTCAATGGAAGGGCTGTAGTTAGACTGTGGAAATGATCAGGCTGTTTGGGTAGGGTTTTGTTGAAGGGAAAGACTTCTTAGTCTTAATGGGTCTTTCTGATTTTTGCAGAAAGCAGGTGTTATGTTAGGTTCTATTGTCTGCAGTTGTTGTGGAATGAGATAAAGAGAAGGGGTTTCAATTTGTTAGATTTGAAGCATGTTGACTGGATGGCGGTGCTATGGTGGCAGTATGGAAAAACCTGGAGTTCAATAGCATGTTGTAATGGGAGAAGGAAACTGAAATTGAGTAGTTGGTTGTTCTTAGCACGGTTGGCATACTTCAATTTCGAATATAAACATTAATTGTGCATCATCTTTCTTGTCTTTCTTCGTCTTCTATTTTGGTTGTTTCCTTTTCTGTTTGAATCACTTCTGTTGATATTTTTTCCTTTTTCACTACCGAGTTCTTTTAGACGCGATTGAATGTGGAGCACCTTTCATGGAAAGAACAAATAAGGTGTAGTGTGTGAAATCTGATTGAGTCGTTGGAAATGTTTAAACCCATTCTCTTGTTTGCTAGTGATATTTGTCGTTTTATAAATTGGCATTAAGAATATGTGAAGGCATAATTGAAAGTTGTCCATGACATAAAAGATTATAATCAGAGGAATTGCATTAGTCCAATTATAACAATCGTATCTGCACTTCTTGGTAGCACATGAAACACAATTTTCCACTTTACCATTTGAGCTTTTTGGGGCCTCATAGAGGCTAGAGCACTAGCAGACTATAAAAAGTCCAATCAGCATTTTAAACTTGATCTCTCCTCAACATGGGATTACAATTGTGTTATTATTCATAAGCGCACTCAGTCATTTTACACTGCATGCATGCATGTATGTCAGATGATTATTTTTATAGGCTATGGATTCTGGACATGCTTTGGACCAACCAACCTTTCTCAATTTTTGCTCTATGGTGTCTTTCTTGTTCTTCCTGTTGACTTAGAATTTGAACTGGACTTCTATATTCAGGGATTAGAGAATTCCTTGAACTTCGTTTGCAGAGGTCACCTTGTGTTGCAAGTGCTCCTACCAGCATTATGACAAGAAGCAAATGTTGTTTAGGACCTTTCCATCTGTTTATTAGAGTAAATGTAATCTTTGTCTATTGTGACCTGCATGTGCATGGTGCCTTGGCAATGTTTTGGTGTGACTTCGAGGAAAATTCATATCTCTAGATATGGATTTGTGAAGTATGTTATGGAGTCCAAATGTGGAATGCTTTGATGAATGGAAGTGGCCTTACGTTTGTAGCATTAAAATATTAATGGGCTCATGCATGCAAGATTATTTTGTAGGAGTTCACCATCTTCATGATTTTTTATATGAAGAAGATTTGTGCATATTTAGTAAAACTGGGGGAAAACAGTATACGGGTTTTTGGATTATTTGCTATGGCTGGAAAATTTAGATCATAATTTTGGAAGTATGACCCTGTCTAGGGAGTATTTAGCCTTGCAAGGTGGTCCTTTTGATCATGCCAAGGATTTGGGTAGATTGATGGTAGCTAAATTAATTAGAGAAGTTGATATATACTGTCATGTGACTTATGTAGAGAAAGCTCCTTGCTTTTTGTTGTTCTTGTCTTATTGCACTTTCTTACTTGGTGCTATTTGCACCAGGTTGTCATTTTTGTGGTAAAAAGGAATGAGCATTTATTTTGCTGAAGAATGACCATTTAGGATAGAGAAAATTTACATGTTTGTTCACTTCTTTGGTACTAATCTTAATACTTATCATCATCTATCAAACTAAGAGCTGTCATTTCCCCTAATTTGTGATGTTCAGTGTCTTGGCAGTTCAACTGGAGGTTCCTAGTCTGATATCTCCTATTTGGAAATTGATTTTTCTTGTAGGTACCGGATACAAAGTGATAAAAAAGTTGCAATTTGTAGTGTCCATCCATCCGAGCAAGCTACATTGCAGTGTCTTGGATGTGTTAAAGCAAAAATATCCCTTTCAAAGAGTTACCATTGTTCTCCCAAATGTTTTTCTGATGCATGGCAACATCATCGTGCTTTACATGAACGTGCTGCTAGCGCTGTTAACCAAAGTGGAAATGAGGAGGAAGAAATTTTTGGACGCTTCAATGGCACTGGGGCTGTGGCACAATCAAATACTAGTATAGCAAATACTGCAGCACCTTTATACCCAGCATCCGTCACACAAAGAACTGGGGGCGAGGCATGGATTGAAGTGGGATTTTTTAAAACCTACACACCATCAGCTGATGATATTGGCCATGTCCTTAGGTTTGAATGTGTTGTGGTAGATGCAGAAAGTAAGCTTCAAGTGGGGCACCCAAGTACTCTACAAACTTCTCGTGTAATTCCTGCCCCATGCCCTACTCCCCGTCGTCTGATTCCTGTGGGTGGAGTTGATTTGTCACATCTGGATATAGATGGTCGTGTCGCTTCAACTGGAACATTCACTGTGCTGTCATACAATATATTGTCGGATGCATATGCTACAAATGATTTGTACAGTTACTGTCCCTCTTGGGCTCTTTCTTGGACATATCGCAGGCAGAATTTGTTACGTGAAATCGTTGGCTACCATGCCGACATTGTTTGCCTACAAGAGGTACAGACAATATAACAATTGTTAGGTTGGGATATCGGAATGAATTAAAAATGGGAAGTTTTTAGTTAAAAGTCACTTCATTTTAATGCTCTAGTATATATTTGTTTTTGGAAAAGTTAGAAGAGCATTTACATGTATCTATTGCTACTCTGATCAACACCCGAAGAGATGGAGGAAAATGCATAATTTATCTCTTCAATCCCAACAAAATGATTCTCAAGATTGAATGAGATCTTGACTTTCCTTTCTTTCTGTTTCAGGTTCAAAGTGATCACTTTGAGGAATTCTTTGCACCTGAGCTGGACAAGCATGGCTATCAAGCTCTCTTTAAACGAAAAACAGCTGAGGTTGGTCAAAGAACTAGAGTTGGCTTGTATGAGCATGCTTTCTGCCTTATTTACAGCTCTATTGCTTTGTGTAGGTCTTTGGTGGGAACATTAATACTGTTGATGGATGTGCTACATTCTTCCGCCGAGATAGATTTTCACATGTCAAAAAATATGAGGTCTGAATTGCTGTTCTGCAGCTCTCTCCCTTCAGTGGTTCATCATGTCAACCATTCACGTTCCCCTTTTTTGTAGGTTGAGTTTAACAAAGCTGCACAGTCTTTAACGGATGCTTTGGTTCCAAGTACTCAGAAGAAAACAGCCCTGGGTCGATTAATCAAGGTAGTTTAGCTGCATAGCTACATGTTATTTAGTTCAATGGTTTAATTTGAAATGCCCTCAAGAATGTGCATGTTTTTATTTTCTGTATCTTACTGAAGACATACCTTTGTATAGGATAACATTGCACTAATAGTTGTTTTGGAAGCGAAATTTAGCAACCAAGGCGTTGATAATCCTGGAAAGCGCCAGCTTGTTTGTGTGGTAAGAATCTACTTTCATAAAGCTAAATTTTTTGTAAATCTAATTTATTGTACTTGCGTAAAAGCTTGAACTTCCATATGGTTCATATTGAAAAATATTATCTACAGTTTATTTTAATTTCTTTTGTATTATCCACATAAGCATGAAAAATTCAAATAGTTATCCTTGTTCTCCAATTTGCATCCGGCACCCTTCCAGCATGGGTTCTCCCTCCAAAATCAAAACCCAAAGGGAATCTTGTCTCTTCCTTTCTTTGTACTGTGTATTTTAATGGTTCTTCATGATGGAGCATCTGGTGAGCATGGTTTCCTTTTGCTTTCTTGTCACAGGCTAATACACATGTCAATGTTCAACAAGATCTGAAGGATGTCAAGCTGTGGCAGGTACTTTTGATTTCTTTCCTTTTACTGGTGCTGTACTACTGCCACCATATCTCATTTGAGAACTGAATTAGCTGTGCATGTATTTTCTTATCAGGTTCATACTCTATTGAAAGGACTAGAAAAGATTGCTGCTAGTGCCGATATTCCTATGCTTGTATGTGGGGATTTTAATTCTACCCCTGGCAGGTTTGTTGGTGTCTAATAGATTCTTTCTGAGTGGTGTGTGTTTTCTTAGCCATATTGACAGAGAATGAGATTTTCTTCCTGTACTTTTGATGTAGTGCTCCTCATGCTCTTCTTGCCATGGGGAAAGTTGATCCAATGCATCCAGATTTAACAGGAGACCCTCTTGGAATTTTGCGTCCTGCTACTAAACTGACTCATCAGTTACCATTGGTAAAACTTAGTCAATCTTTTTGTAGAGCTTATCCTGTTTAATTGTTGGTGCTCTCTGTTCTCTTTGAAAGGTTTAAAGACATATGGGTGGGTGTACCTGTCATGCATCTCTGCAGGTTAGTGCATACTCATCTTTTGCCAGAATTGGGGTTGGGCTTGGTCTTGAACAACAGAGGAGGAGAATGGATCCTGGAACAAATGAACCTCTATTCACAAACTGCACAAGAGATTTCATTGGCACCCATGATTACATATTTTACTCAGGTATACTTTGCACCAGTTTAAAACAATTTGGTCCCTATTTTTACATGGTAGCATTTCCTTTCACACACCCTTCCTCACAACAAAAGCAAAAGAAAAGAATCTGTATTTGTTTGCTAATTTCAAGATGAGATGTATGCTTGGATTGGTTTAAGTTCTAATGTGTTCTCATTTCATACCTCTGATACTTCTTCCTGGTTTCAGCTGACTCGTTGACTGTGGAATCTCTATTGGAGCTTTTGGATGAAGATAGCTTGAGAAAAGATACAGCTCTCCCTTCTCCAGAATGGTCATCTGATCATATAGCGCTTTTAGCTGAATTTCGCTGCAAGCCTAGAAATAGGCGCTGACATTTGGGTAGGTTACTTGTTCAACCATCCTGCTCTATTCACTGAGACCCCAATTTTCTTTCTTATTTGGGGCATGATGTTTAGATTGCTCTGTTCAACCATTAGCATTAGTATACATTTGATGAGAGCTAATACTTGTTTGTGTACCTGGTTGCCTTCCAATCTGGCTATCGATTTACTCATGGTTTCCAAAATTTGTTTGAATTGCAGGTCTTCTTGGCTGAGGAATTTGAAAAAATAGAAAGTTGCTCGTGTGATAAAAGAATAGTAGAGATCATGTTCAATGTGTTCTTACCCAGGCATCCCCAGTGGATCCTTGTATTGTGCTAGCTTTTTCTCATAGAGGACAGACAATTAATGTTGTATTTGATCTTTCAGTTCCCGTTTAAATAGAAAATATAAGATATCAATAGTGCAATATGTGCAGCATTTTGATTATTACATCTCTGTCTTACAGTTCACGGGCCATTCTTTTTTGTGCTTTGGTGATTCTGATTGTTCTGGTCATCCTTTCTGGGGAAATTCTTTTGAAAGCATTAGTTCTGATCAGACTTTCATATCGACGTTTGTTTAGGTTCCAGATCCTCATTTACTTAAGAATTCAGACTTCTCCACGATGATGTTCTCCTTTCAATTATCCAGTGTTTCTTGTTTGTAGAGTAGAGTAGAGTAGAGGTGTCACTCGTTGATGTGATTTCTCCTTCATCCAAGTCAAATATGATAACTTAGCCAAATTGAAAAACGCGGTTGGTTAAAATGTCAGTGTCAGACAAACTTCTGGGTAATGGTAAACATAATGAATAATGAAACAAATCTGTTTCCCTAGGACTACTTCAATTGCTGAATGGTGTGCACTAGTCAATATCTTGAAACACATGCAAGAGTCGAACTAATTCAAAAACTTGCATAAGTATTTGCTTAAGGAACTGAACTTTCCAAATTGACACATTATGTAGTTCCTCTTCCGCAAGTTTTCCGGATAGTGATTTTCCAACCCCCATAGACGGATGCTTGAAATGCTTCTATAAGAAGGGATGTGTAATCAATCACTAATCTAAAAATATATGTTGTGCAGGGTCTGTCAATCCCATCATCTCTCTCTCTGTCTCTCGTGATGGGCATCAACAAAATGATGAGTATTTTACGAGTTGTTTCTGCCATTTTGATTCTGGTGATGATGGTAGGTTGTCCGCGTACCGGGGCTGATTTTGCCCAGGACAAGAAAGAATGCCAGGACAAATTAGTTGGTTTAAGGACCTGTTTGGGTTTTATTAGCGGAGAAGAAAAAAACCCTTCATCTACTTGTTGCCTTAAGCTCATAGAAAACTATGAACCGAACCGCAGGTGTCTGTGCATTCTCGTCCGAGACCGTAATGAGCCAAATCTTGGCTTCAAAATCAATGCGACACTTGCACTTTCTCTTCCATTCCTCTGTCACATACCTGCCAATGAGACCCGGTGCTTAGGCATGTCCTCTCGTCCACAATTTTCATATATCTACAGTTTCTTGAATACTGTCTATATTAGTAGAGTAGCAGAAATTCACCCTGCAGAATTTATTGTTAAGAAGTCTGGATAACATAAGGATTTTCTGTTTCTTGTTTTTTTTCTGAACCAACAGATTTCCTAAATCTAGATCCTCAGTCGCCCGAGGCACAGATTTTTAAACAGTTTTCTAATTCCACAGCAAAGGGCCCGACAACGACTGCTGGAGCTGGTAACTTTGTTTCACCCCTTTGTTATTCCTCAAAACTTCCCAATTTGATTTCATTTCACTAATCGCCATGTTTCTGTTCCAGCAGGAGCTAATACAAGTTCTGGGACCGGCATGCATGAAAGGAAAAGGTTTCAACTTCAGATGTTAGGCGGCATTTCAGTCTGGCTTCTCGTGTCAAGTTTCCTCAGTAGCTTATAGGAGGAAAAATTGCAGTCAAGTGCAATGTAATCTTGAAAGCTCATAGTAAAGAACGCACTCTTCAAGTGAATAACGCCCCACAGTCTATCTAGATATTATGCGTCCAACCATGCTTTCAGTGCACCGGTTTGCTTCCAATTCTTGATAGTGCAACCAAGCAACATCACACACCTTACTCATAAACTTAAATATTTCAACCAGCAAAAGTTTCATGCTTAAGAGAATATTTCCCCATCTGCAAAATATGCAGTCCTTCATTTCTAGATATATTGTTACAAATACAGGAAAACTGAAGCTAAAAGAATAATTGCCTTGTTTTTTTCTCTTTTTTTTCTGCATAATGCTAGCCTCACCTGCATCTTTCATCACAGGCAGATTTAGTGGAGAAGTAATCAAGAACTCAACAAAACTGGTGAGGTGAGATTAAAACCCAAATCAGGTTTTGGACAAGTTATTGACAAAGACATGTTCAATTTTATACCCAAACCCATGAGTTGAAAACAGACCCTAACAAACTTACCCTTAACGGTTGAAAAGATTTTTCAAACAATGGAAGGATTTTGTTTTTTATGTGAGGTACCCGTTTAAATCATGGAGAGACGCATTTCTCAAATCACTTGCTGCCACAAGCAAGATACTCACTTTGATTCCAAATATGCTTATCTGGGTAATTGGACATCAGCTATGAACTTTGAAGCATTTCAGGTTTGGGAACAATTGAAGCAGATCTTCACGTGTCCGTCTCTGTACCCAAAGCAATGTAAGTACCATATTCGTAACATCATAATGACACTTACTGCAACAGAACTAGTAATTATGACGAAAGATGATCATTAATCGAAAGAAAAGCACATTCCTCCATGTGCAGTAACTGCAAAACAAAATAAGAACAACACCTTTACTCCAATGCAGCCATTCACATCAAGGGTAGTAAGTGTGCTCGAGCAGTGTTCCGAAAGGGTCTTCAAGCACTTATCAGTTACTCCAATAATCCCAAACAAGCTGCATTGCAGGTTAGATAAACATAGGCATCAGAACAAACCATTACAATCAGGTTAACCAACTAATTCCAGAATAATGCAAACATATAGATAGATCAATCAGTCAATCCATTGCAAGCCAAGAGTTTACCAAGCCAATGCATTTAAACTCAATGTACATGAGTTGCCAATGCTGAAAGTGCTTAAACCATATTCCTAAGCTTAGAATAAAGTTCATTTTTTTTCCCTGGTGATTAATTGGATTTCCATGACAGGCTTAAATATCAACTGAAGGAGACATAACAAACCACATCAATTTTAGATTCTCAGAAAATAAAAGCTTCTGTATCTACCTCAAGAGTTCAAGAGAATTGCAGTTTTGAGCAATAGCTATTATCCCCACATCAGTAACACGTATGCACCTAGATAAGAGACATTATCTCAGTTATATGGGAAGTAAATTTTGTTTGTTAAAAATGAATAACACAGCCACCCAAGTTCTACATACCACGTCAAATTAATGGAGACCAGCTTTCTGCAGTTGCCAATACAACAAAGCCCCTCATCTGATAGGTTCTAATACAGAATAAGAGAGTCAAAATTAACAAAAAGATAAAAATATTAACACTTTAGAGACCAGTAACTCCACCATTCAAGAAGATTACTGGAAGAAAGCATGATTAATTCTGAAACAAAAACATACCTGAGCACCACAGAGGTCTAGATACCTAAGATGGTCCAAAAGAGAAATCTTCTTGTATGCTTCATCAGTAAGGCTAAAGTGATAGAAAAAAGAAAACCTTAATTAAAATAGTTTCATCTCTAATACAGAAATTTGAGGTGCATAGATGAATCTTACTCCTGGATCAAGAAAGCTAAGAATGATTACCTAGAGAGAGCATAAAGATTCAAACACTGAAGAGAAGGGCACTTGAGCAGTACCTCCTGTAAACCCTTATCTGTTAACTTGATACACCTAAAGACATCCCAGGGAATTGCCGAGGAAAATTTCCAATTAGTGCACCAAATTTGTGGATTATATCGGAGAAAATGAGGCATAAAATTGCAGGACCTAGCAATCTTACAAAAGATACTGGCAAGAAAGTGACTTCTACATCTTTATTGCCTGTAGGAGTCTCCTAAAGTATTAAACTCTTATACAAATACCTTTATTTGTTTTCTTTTTGAAGAAAATTATTGTTGAAGTAATCATTAATGTATACAGTCATATTCATCCTCTATTTGATTTGGCTCTTACAAAGATCCTTACCTGGTAAGGTTCAATGATTCCAATTCCATGTAATTTTGGGAAATTAAGTGCAAGCTGTGATCCATAATATTCTGCAGATCTCAAGGTAAAAGCAGCATATATCAAAGAATGAACAGAAAGCAGATGTTATACATGCTTGCACTACAAAATTCGAAGGCTAATGCATGGATAGAATTGATAATTTTGATATACCTTACAGCCGCTCAAATTCAAATTGTTTATGAGTTTGCAGTTCCTCACCAAATGCTTAATTCCAACATCTGTTACCCTGCACAATAGTAATCCACATTATTACAATGAAGAGCTTCTAGCCATAAATTTGCATTATTTGGACCACAGTTGCTGATATTAGCAAAAACCTCAAAAGTACCTGACATTCCAATAGATGGAGAAAGCCTTGAGTTCAGGGGAAATGCTAGTTATAAAGTCAATTCCCTCATCAGATATCTTCTGACAGCCATTGAGGTTCAAAGACTTGATATTTCTTAGGGAATCTGCATGCTACAAATGAAAGACTTCTTTCTCAACATGAGAAATCATATAAAAAACCATTTGCATGCTATAATTGCAAACACAAGGACACCTGACCAAATAGTCAATCTGAATGACATAAGACAATACTTAGCATTAAAGCAAGCCTGTCAAATGCAATGACCTCTTGAAACAGCTAAGAATAACACTTCCATGGTCCACAGAGTTAAAGTCATAAACTTGAATGCTAGATTATTTTGGAAAATGCAACATGATTCTTATCTAAACCTAATTCAGAGCCCTGAAGCTAGAAACTTTAAGCTTTCAGTTACTAATTAGAATCAGGAACTTCAATTAAACAAAAAAAAGGTTTTTTAAGAAAAACTTGCACAAATTCATTTTCACCCTAATTTTGGATAAGCCTGATCTCAGTACTCAATGAATTCTGAAACTATTGACCAAAGCTTGCTCTTAAATCTATCAATACTAACGAATACAAATCCAGCAAATCAATTCCATAGATGCATAGGAATGAAAGGTCTGAAATTTGACAAAAGAACCACAACATCAAAATTCTTAAACAAAGAAAAGAAGGCAGTTGCTCTTTCACCAATAATGTAAACGCCTGCATGCCCTTCTAAAATAGATGTTCTCAAAAATTTACACGCCAGCACTCCGGGTGGTAATGTTACCTTGCTCTTAAGAATTTTGAGATGGTTGTCTTCAATATCTTGTGCAAACTCAAGGTCTATATGCTTTACATTATGATATCTGGGCTGCAAAAATGATAATAAAAAATATAAGACCTCATCAAGGTTATTGCTTTGGTTTACACGAAGTACTTCCATAATAACATCTCCCTTCCCGGACCAAAATTTAGTTCCTCTCAGTTCTCAACCATCACCTTTTTTTTTTTCTTTGGGTAGTCATTATAAGATTCCCAAAGCGTGTCAAAGTATTCCCTCTTCCCCATTTTACTAAATCCCACCAAATATGATTGGAGGTTGACACTAACCAAAGAAAGAGCTGCCACAAGGCGGTTCCCAGCTTTATTCATTTCACGAAAATCAAGTGCCTAATTCAAGAACAAAAATAGCAGTAGTTCCAGAATCGATTATCGGGAAAAAAATAATAAAAATAATTGAAGATTCAGTCTTTAAACATAATATAGAACAAACAAGCGACTAACCAGCCACTGGGAAGGGTGGGATATTAGAGTGCGGTGAAGCCAGGGGCTGACCAATAAGAGAGAAATTAGGTCTCTTTGTGGTAATTTAATGCAAGTACAAACTATCTTCATCACCTTCGGCATCATTTCTTTTTTCCACAAAGCTTCTCCTTCATTTGCCTCTGCATCTCTCTTCTCCATCTTTTGAGTCTTTCTTGTATGCAATTGCAATTTTTGAAGTACTGCACTATTAAAACCGATTTCTGCTTGCTTTTCTGACCCTGTACATTTTCTTGAGAATCAATAGGTATAGGTTGCTTTTGCCCTTTGAGTATTCAGGAAAACTACTACTAGTGCCTCATTCTTTTTTTTCAGGTTTTCATTAACTTTATTTAATTTTTTTTTATTTGTGATATAAAAATTGAGAAACCCTTTTTTTTTTCTGGTAAAATTGAAATTTATGAGGTTATTTTTAATTTAAAATTAGGAAAGAGAGTAAGTACTATATTAGAGAAGGAGTTAAAATTAAAATTCTCAAAAAAGGCAAGCAGCCCGATGCCTTTTTAATGTTTTTTTTACAATGCATCGACTAAACCCATCGCATTCGCTCACAAATTTCAGCTTTCAATTCCAACCTGACGCCAGTCCCCCGGATTTTCTAAACAGGCTAAAACCCCCAATTTTTGCTGTCAATCTCAGAGGTTTTGCAGCCATGGCGGAAGCTTTTTGTATCTCTCATGAATGGTGAACCTCCTTTCATTGATATCTGTGTTTTGCTTCTCGTTTTTGTTTTTCCTGGTAATTTCAAGTCTTGGCAGTGGTGTTTTAGGGCGTGGGGCAGTGGTGGTGTGGTTGGCGGCGAAATCCTCTCCTCCCCCAATGTCTTAGCCTGACGACCAATGAACTGCTTTTTTTTCTTCCAAGATATGGCTTTTGCATCTTAGTTCTTTGTTGGATGTGGAATCTTGATGGATTTCCGTGAGAATTCTTGAATTGTTATGAAGCTCCTTTTAGTTCCCAATTTTGCTACGAAAGAGCTATCATTGTCTTTGGACCTTTTTGCTGACTCTTCTCTGATCTTTCTTTTTATGTGTATTTCCCGTTTCTTAAGTTGTTTTTTGTTTTCATTTTTTTCCCCTCTACATCTAAGGAAGAAAATAATACAACATGTTGGATGAAGTATGATTTCCACTAGATTCTAAAGGTTTAATTTTGCTAAATTGAAATGCACGTGCCTTAATTCTTTCAATCCACCAGTAAAAATTGGGTAGTAAATTCACGTGAATCGGTATGTTTAGTATTTGTGCATTATAAGAAACCTTTTTTAATCTTAAAAAGGTCAGGTAATCTTCCCTCTTGTAAAATCAAGAAATCAGTTGTTTTTAAGTACTTGGTTGAATGCTTCTTGGAGGATGTTTGACATCTTATTTTCATGGAGGCACTACACTGCATGCCATATTCAAAAATCAATTGCCCTCTGATCTTTCGAAACACAACTTACGTGTGCTTGGGTCTGAGAGTTCTTTTCGAGAATTCACAAATTTGCAAGATGAGTTTTCTGTTCTTATATTTCTAACCCCAACCTACACATTTGTCATGTCTATCCTCAGATCAGTTCAAACCACCACTGAGACAACTACTTCTCTCAGCCTTTGCGTCTGTCACTAACATAACTCCTGATCCACCCATTTGCGCAAGTAGTTTGAGCTTTAAAGGTAATTTCTAAGCCCCATGAACTAAGTTTATTGAGCTGGGTTGCTGTCTGCAAAATTTGAATTTATTCTAGTTTTTTTGTTGTTCTTATACTTGTAAGTTTGACTTCATTTAGATGCAACTCATCCCCTCCACTTACCCATTCTTCTGTAAAAGCATACCTGCATTTATGCATTCATTTGCCTGCTAGAAATACAATGAAGTTCTATTGAGTTTCCTTTTAAGTTCTTAGCCCAAAGGTCCTTTTTTTACTCTGTCATCTTCTTTTTACTTCATGGTTGATTTGATTTAGTCACCTGTGAATGTTGTCTCAGTTTTGCAGGAGATAGGAGAATGAAAGTCAAAATCTTGCGTATCCTTTGCAAATGATAATGCATTGTAAATCTCTTTATTCTGCACCCAATAAATGAAAACTTTTTGGGGTTGTGCCATATTTGTTTCTAACCAAGCTAAAATTTCATGGTTTTTTAATCTAAAATGGATGGAACTTTCAGTTGAATAAATGGTGCTCAGGTCACAGCACTCACTGAGTTGGGTTTGTGAAAGTCCTTAACTATTTGTTGTCAAATATATAAACTATGCATTTTCGGGTACCAATTTGGTTGATCCAATGATTTTCAGTAATTAGTTTTGATTCTTCTGTCATAAATGAAGAAGTTTATTTTAAAGGTTACTATTGCCCTGTACACTTCAGATTTTGATTGTTGTTGAATATGCATAGAAGTCCTTATGCTTCAAATCTTCCTTCTCGCATTTTGGTGCTTCAGATTATCTTCTCTTCCAACATCAGTTTTTACTTAACCTCTCTTCTTTGCCAAATGCTTTTGGACTAAATGAACAGAGTATGTTTTCTTTTTCCTATAATTTTTATTGCTCCTCTTTATGCAGGGTTTGATACTAATGTTCTTTCTGTAAATGACAGATGGCATGCTGTTGCATCATGGACATGGGATGCCCAGGATGAAACTTGTGGGATCTGTAGGATGGCCTTTGATGGTTGTTGCCCTGATTGTAAACTCCCTGGGGATGATTGCCCTCTAAGTGAGTAACACATACGTTATTACTCTAGCTTACTGCCACCAGTTTTAAGTTTTTGCCTGGTATCAAGTCTGTTTTGTGATTCTTTTAGGACCTTATATCTCCCTGGAATCCTGGCATTTTTCCTTCTCTGAGGCCCATTGAGACATCAAGATGTTTTTCACCTCATTTCTTCCTCTCTTTTGATACAACTTCTTCCTATCACGTGACAGTGCAAAGTTCCTTGCATGACATGCATCCAGAACTGCATATGCTCCGTTTCATTGTTATGGTGTTATAGACAACAGACCATAGAAGAAGATACTGATATCAGACAACAGATTTTTTCGTATCAAACATATTCACAGGGTTGATACATAATGTAATGTCATATTTGTCTTACTTGCCTTTGAACTTCATCTACCTTCCGAATGCCAGTTTTGCCCATCTCCACAGTGGTCTAAGGAGTGGATTTCTGTAGTAAATTGATGCGCAAGACTTTCCTTTTGTGGACTTACCTAGAGGTACATCTGTTGTATTCTCATGGTATGATGTATGCTTGTGGCATTAACTGAAGGGATTTTAAGAAGATATTTATCAATTTCATGATCCCTGCTCCCTATACTGGCTCTCGGTAAGATAGGATAAGCATGATGATCACGCTCCACAGCCCAGTTTCCTCTTTTATAGTTGTGCTTTTTTGCATTAGTTTCTGTTACTAAGATACCTCTGTGGTCTGCAATCTAATTATTTATTGTCTCCTTTGCAGTTTGGGGTGCTTGCAACCATGCATTTCATCTTCACTGTATCTTGAAGTGGGTGAACTCACAGACTCCCCAAGCACATTGCCCAATGTGTAGAAGGGAATGGCAATTTAAAGGATGAAATCAGTAAATGAATCTTCTTTCTCCTGCACTGACCCTTGGCCCTGCCTATTAAAACTTTCTCTAGCAATATGAAGGCAGAAAGCATATGGTTGTGCAGATGTTTCAGATCGATCTTAATTTTTGTTCATGATGTGATAAAACTCTCAGGGCAAATTGTTATACTGTATCAAATTTCTTGTGAAATTACTATCTCATTTACAAATGTTCTTTCTGGTCCTTTTTTTTCATTCTTCATTAGAGATGTAAATGAGACGGATTTTTGAATAGTTCTGGTTTGACTCTGTAAAAGTTTGAATTCGGTTCGCTTATTAAATGAGTCATAAGCATAAGTATTTGATTCGTTAAACTCGATTCGTTTATTAAATGAGTCATAAGCATAAGTGAATCATTAAACTCGTGAGTTCAAATGAATTTTTAATATAAATAATATTTTATTTATAATATTATATATAATATAACTTATTTATTAAATATATAATTTTTT
>JAOXNR010000022.1:6923861-6979627 GCA_028571225.1 Parsonsia alboflavescens
CCTCCCTCCCTCACTAAATAATGTATAATGAAATGGTGTTTGAATTTTTTTAAAGAGTGATGAGAGGACATTTTAAGGGAAAAAAAATGATGAACGATAACTTATATTCAGTAACGGAGGGATTCTATACACGTATCCCACCCCTATATATTATATGCTTAACATGTTCCTTCCTTGTGTCAATCAAGGGAAATTAATAAGGTAAAATTTTGGCTTTATAGAAGTATATAATTGTGAGAGAATTTATTTATAACGAGGTTAAGTATTATCATTAGTTTGAGGAATTAGTATGAAAGGACAAATTTTTCTGTTTATAGAAACTGAATAATTGATTTGAACCAACATTTTCTGGAAATTAAATGTCGGTGAAATATCACCGTCCTTAGATCTTGAAAGGATTCGATGTGTATCATATATGTTCAAATCGCAAACCCACTGTTCCTCTCTTTTTTTCACCTCTATACGTATACAGAGAGCTCGATCGAGCTCTTTGCATGTATCTTATCTCATCATTGAATTCAAGTTTAATTAACAGCCATCAATTTACTCATTTTCCATATAAATATAAATATATATATATATATTTATATATATTTATATATCTTTAGAAGATCGAATATCCATGAACATAACAATTAAAGAGAATATTTATAATATACACAAAAAAAGTCATGATAATATATGTTTGTGCACCATATATAGAAAATTTGATGTAAAATGGCTTTAATTTAAAAGCTCTCAAATATATTTTACATATATTTATATAGTATGCTATGCTCTCTGATATTGGTAGTTGAAAGCAAATTAACAAGGTTCACATGAAGTATGTTTCCTCATTTACTTCAATCACTGAGAAAATGGACCACGCCTTTGATTTAATTTAGATGTTGACTTGAGCGACTTGATTCTTCATTTGCTTTTGCTTTTACCTGGAGAGATATCATATAAACCATATATATATATATATATATATGTGTGTGGGTAAAGGATTCAAGAAAAGTCTAACTCATGAAATCGACTCTTTAAAAATTAACGCATGTTTAATTGTTTAATACTATTTAAATTCTATTCACTTGAAACTTTTAAATCATGATGTGATTATGATTGTTTTAATAAAGATTGATTTTCCAAAAAGAAAAGAAAAGAAAAGAAAAAAGCCTTAGAAATTAAAAAAATAAAAAAGAAATGAAATTCCCAGTTGGGCAATCATTTTCTGCTGTTAATGGCAGTGGAACATATGGTGACAGGACATGATTGGCACCTCAACTTTGCCATTGTTATTTCCTAGTTGATGCACATATATATATATATATATATATATATACAATGTTTTATGTATATATTTAGGTCCACTTGAAAAATACATATAATAAAGAGAGAAAGAGAAGTTTCAAATGAACTTTGGTAGGACTTTGGGTACTTACATATCTCTCTCTATATATCTACGGTGCTAGCTTTTGGCATGAAATGGGCAGCAGTGGTCCTCATCTCTTCTCTTAGACAAAGTACTCAGAACTCCTCTCTCATACATTGCCCTCCGTGTTTTCTTTTGATCATTTCAATTGTGTTTTTGTTCTCTCTCAATTCTTCTTTCCTCCACAAATACTACTTCCTAACTTTTTTCCTCCAACAAGAATGATGGTCCCTTGATGTGCATTACGGATCAGAACCATTTTGAAGCTTACCCAAAAGGTGAACAAGACATATATATATATATATATATATATTTCATCTCTTACAATAATTTTTTTTCTTTTAGCCCCCAATACATATACATATATATGTATATATACATACATATCTATATATCTATATCTCATTCACTAATAAAATTGTAGTTTGTAATAATTAACATAGAAAGAGACTGATTTTGTCTCAATACATGAATGTAAAACTTCATCTTGATCAGGGTTTGAACGTGTACGCTTTTATTTTTTCTTTCAATTAATCTATGTTTGAAGTATATAGTTATTTACTTGGCATATCTATATATATGTATATGTAGTAGCTAGAAAGTCAATTGCAGTAACTGTTAGGGCATTCCATCTCTAGTTTCAATCAAGGAGAGGCCAGTGGGAGTGGGTCCTTCCTATTGGCATTAGATGTTGATTGAACATACAAGTCCCTCATATAAATTGACTCTTCTGGATGTTAGTTTAAGGCAAGTACCTCTCTATCTACAATTCTTTAATTGATTGGATTTTAGGTTTCCTTCCTCTGGTTTAATTAGTCTCATATATATATATATATATATGGACTTTTTTACTTATTAGTGTATCAATTACTAATTTGAAATCTAAAATTATTATATATCAATCTCTTCTCAAAAGTTAGACAATATTATGTATCAGTTAGTTGTAAAGAAGGGACAACTCTTTCAAATTTGGGCAATTTGATTTGATGTGTTAGGTCAAGCAATTTGTTTGAGTTAAATCAGATACATATAATTAATACCAAATCTCAACAAATTAAACCATGCAGAACAATGATGTTTCATTACATTTGGCAATTTTAGATAATTCTATTTTTGAATACTTCTTAAAATGAATAATATTTTCTCAATTTGGGAAGATTTCTCTACATCCCTTTTTTTTTTTTTTTCTTTTTTACTTCTTAATAAAATAATTTAAAGTCAAATTTTTGATGGAACATGTCATAAGTATAAAACTTTTGCACTCATTTACTAATATATATTGTGTGGATTCATTTGCATCTATTTTTTCAAAAGATTTTCAATTTAAAGGAGGTTCACTCTATTCTTTTATTAATTTATGTAACTGCATATTAATTTAAATCCATCAATTAATTAATTAATGTCACACACAAATGATCTAATTAAAAAAAAAAAGGCTAAAAACCTTCTTATCCAAACAAATTCTTCTAAGCTTCACATTTTATTTATTTATGTGTTCCATAAAATTCACCCACATTAAAAAAAATAATTAAAAACTATTTACTTGATGTCGAAATATAATTCTCTTTGTCTTAAAAAGTATAAATCTATTTATAAAATTATATATATATTTTGTTTAATCTTATTCTCATTTATATTAAAAAAAAGAGAGGAGAGAATTAAGAAAGATATTACCATTGTTACATTTAAATTTTTTATTTGAATAAAAGATAACGATTAACTAATTTTATTCTGCCAAAAAAAAAAAAAAAACCTTTTATTATATAAAATAATATCGTGTATAATTTTATATCACATATTCTCATAGCTACATATCATTGTCCTTGTGTTTCAACACCTGTTTGGACTGCAACGGAATAAATGCTATGAACGCCATTGTTCTATATGTATTAAATGCTGTTGTTCCCTTGGCTAAACTTAGACTTCATTAAATAGAAAAGTGTACCCTTGAATTGTATTCTCTTTTTTTTTTCTTTTCTTTGCTAAATTGATGCCCTTGATTTTTCTGTATGTATTGGATTATTAGAAGAGGAAGCCCAATTATTTGGACTCAACTGAGAACAAAGGCCCAATTATCATGAATGACAATCTAAAATATTTGGGCTCAAAATGTTTTTTGACCCCAAAATTTTCTTTGAGTTAAACCCAGAGGCCCAACGTGGACCGTTTCAGTTTTCTGTTAATCTTTAGAAAAGAAAGATGAGACGGTTAGGTGAAATTCTCGAAGTTCCAAAGTAAAGGTCTGGATTGAAAATCGAACGGAAGTGATAGCGGAAGAATGTGAAAAATTCTGAAGGTGCTATATTGAAGCATTAAAAATCCTAATTGATGTTTAATTACTTTGTCAGTTTCTTATTCATGGTTTTACTTGGTTAATTTAGTGTTTTGAAGTTTAGGGTATGGACTTTTTTCGGTTTAATGCGTAGTGAAGATAATGAAGGAGAAGAGTAATGCAAGGATTGCGAACACGACTTCGGTACTGAGGCGAATCTTGATCAATTGTGGACCTCAGGTGAAGTTTAATTTTTGTCCCGTGATTTGGTAATATCAGCTGTAAAGCTAAATGATTCGTAATTGAAGCATGATTAATTCATGTTCGCCATAAGCAATATTCGTTTGTAACGGATATTCTTTAGGATTATGGACATTAAAAGTTTTGTCAATTCTGAGAATTTCATGGAAATGACATTATAAATTAACTTCAGTGACTATTCTATTTAGTTAGTATTATAATGTTTGCTCCCAGTGAGGAAACTTACTAAGGACTTCCAGCATTTTTTATTACTCTGAAGACTCTCTTTATGCGGCAAAACAATTTGCTTCATTATCTTTGCATTTCGCATAAATATGACTTGCAGTGTTTGATAACTTAGGTTGTCAAAGGGTTGCCACTGACTCTGATGAGGAAATCCATGTCAGTCAGCTTATGTTTAAAAATGGTGTGATCCTGAGTCTTCATGGAGTTGGCACACTATAATGAACGTCGTTATGCATGTAAATAAATTTGCTATGAAATCATATGTGAGAGAAAGACCTTGTGGAATAAGTTTTATGTATTATGTTTTCCAAGACAAGAAATTAGGCTATCTTAGCTGCTCATACACCCTTTGACTCTGTTCTGACAAGGGTCCACAAGAACCATCCAACTTGAGGCGATTCAAATGAAATAAAGCATTCATATCATATAAGCAGAAAAAAAAAAACTAGAGTCTAGGAAGCTAAAGCATCTCCAAACACTGCTTTCTTCTCGCAGCCTTTTGTACAGGAAAAATTATATAAATTCATCGTTTTTAATAAATGTTGATTATACTGATACTTTTGATACACAATCACAGGCCCAAGAATATGGTGGTTGTGTTGCAGCAAAGGTTCCTGCAATTGAACGTGACATGTGTTTGAAAGAATTTCTTATGTTAAGAAATTGCATGCAGAATGTGGTATGACATTAAGATTAACCTGATGCAAGATGCATCCGTACTTTTCTTGCGGGTGTTCTCCAGATCTTGCCTCCCCATTATTTATCATAGTACCATAAGAACATTAAATATTAATTCTCTCTCTGTCTCTCTCTGCTTGTACAGCTTAGGGGGAAGGTTTAAATCGGAAGCAGAATTTTCAGTATCTTGTTTTAGATTGGGGCTCTTTTCATTGAAGTTGTTAGATTTCTCATCGATTTAAAGGTAGTTCATATATGATGAAGATGATGATGAGAATTATTTTTATCTGGGTATTTAAGCTCTGCTTATTCTTTCTTCTTCATTTTCTTATTTATTTATTTTGGTCAACCCCTTTTTTTTTCCAGTGCTGACGCTTAACGAGAAGCAAGCTGTTTTCATTTGGTTGGTTTTACCTACTACTGAAGCGTATTACAAGATCCTAGTAAAGGATAATAAGCAGTATGTCTGGAAAAGCATATAGCTCTCAGCCTCCTGCTTTTAGTGTATCTGGTGCTCTTTCGCATACCTATATCCAGTATCCACCATTGAGGTGTGGAGTGCCTGGGGCAAAAGGTTTGTTTTTTGATGATGGGTGTAAACTGCTACTTGTGCCTACATCTGATCAGGTAACATGATTGGATAAAAGTCACAGTTATCCGCAAACAATTTAATGTCACAATTCACAAAGACATAAGCTCACATTTTACTGCCTAGGTTTCTTTTTTATGCTTGGATAAATTGTTTCTATTTTCAACAACTCCACAGGTTTTCTCATGGAGAACTGCTCCTTTTGATCCTTATGTTGCTCCATTTTCCGACTCAATAAGTGAAGGTCCAGTGTTGTCTATTCGGTACTCATTAGATCAAAAGTTTTTGGCAGTCCTGCGATCTGACAATGAACTTCAGATATGGAATAGAGAGGGCTCGCAAATTGTTTGCTATCAGTGCAGGACTGAGTCAGAGCATATTCTCGGATTTTTTTGGACTGACTGTCCTTCCTGTGATATTGCCGTTGTAAAGACCAGGTGCGTGTTTTGTTTAAAATCAAATCAAAAGAAACTCATGGAAGATTTGATTAAATGATGGAATTAATTACACTCTTTACAGTGGCCTGGAGTTACTGTCTTACAATTCAGAGTCAAAATCTCTTACTTCAGTTGAGAACAAGAAAACAACTGTCAGCTGGTTTGTCTATACACATGAAAGTAGGCTGGTGCTCCTTGCCTCGGGCTTGCAGTGCAGGAGTTTTACAGGATATCAGGTAAAGCTGCCAAGATTTTTCCTTTCCTTTTGTTTAGATCTCTCTTGTGTGTTTATTTTTTGCCTTTCTGTTATGCATCATGTTTATTATCAATCTCTCAGCTGAATATTGCGCAATAACATTTCACTTGCTGTTTCTTGTTTGGATGGGTAAATAAGAGGCTTCTAAAGGTGGGAAAATCAATGAGGTCGGAAGTATTTCAAAATTTCTGAAAGAGGTGAAACATCTGTTTGTTCGTTTATTAAGGTCGAATCAATTTGGTCATCTCTTCAAGATAAGGAATTATCTGGAAATTCAATGCATGCGATGAATTATATCATATTCTCATCCTGGATTAGTTAGTTTATGGTCTTCCCACCCATCCTCCTTTTTCCTAATCTTTTTTCCACCCAAGAATTATTTTCCCAAGAACGTTGGAGCCTATTATGTAACATAATATGCACAAATAAAAAGTTCAAGGTTTTCTTTTCTTTGCATTATCATCTGCTGTTTGATGGTTCAATTAAGCATCTTCCTTGGTCTAGATTTCTTCAGCTGGAATTATCCGTGTACCAAGGTTCGAGATGGCAATGGCAAGATCTGAGGCAATCAGTAAACCTGTCCTTGCTCCTGGAGATGTTCATATTGTCACTGTGTAAGATACTAACTGCATTTCTGGTACAGTTTTAAGTTTTTTCCTAAATTCGGCTACCAATTTCTGTTGTTTCACAGTTATGGCAGGATTTATTGCTTGCAATTTGATAGAGTTGCAATGCTACTCCACTCATATAGGCTGTACCGAGATGCTGTTATACAACAGGTGAATTCTTGCTGGAAAGCTTGCCAATGTTTGGTCAAAATTCGATTCTTGATTGATCCAAACTCTGCTGTTGGATAAAGGAAGTTGTTTGACGGTCCTTTCCTTTTAATAGTTGTTGACAAACACTGTGGATGCCAAGTCTTATCCCTGATAATAATGCTTGAAAATGTTGTACTGCTTATTTTTCTTTGTAAAAACCAGTGGGTTTAGCACAGTATTTCTGAGTGATTTCTATATCTATTTTTACATTCTCTGAGTATGATTGGGACTATTCAAAGCGCCTAGTGCAATTAAAACTTTTTTTTTACATGATATTTTTCTCTTCTTTGTAATCCGTGTGAATTTTCAGGGCTCTCTGCCAATATATTCTGAGAGGATTGCAGTGAGTGTCGTTGATAGGGTATTGCTTGTTCATCAAGTGGATGCCAAAGTGGTTATTATATACGATATATTTGCAGACTCTCGTGCACCTATCTCTGCTCCACTTCCTCTATTGTTGAGAGATTTGCCCAGAGCTTCTTCTTTGTCCTCCCAAAAAACAGGAAAAAATGGTAGATCTTTGGAGACAAGAGTTATAAACGAAACTGAAACAATTGTTTATGGGGATGGCTGGAAATTTCTTGTTCCTGACCTTGTATGCGATGTCACTAATGGGCTTTTGTGGAAGATCCATTTAGATTTAGAGGTAAGTTTGTTCAGCTGGTTGTTTCCGAGAGGTTGTAAAATATGCTTCTACTTAATAAATGATTACCTATTTGTATATTTTCAGGCCATTTCTGCCAGTAGCTCAGAAGTATCATATGTCCTTGAATTCTTACAGAGAAGGAAGTTAGAAGCAAATAAGGTAGCATAATCATCTGTCTTCTGACATGGCTGGACTGTACCTGCAACACTCATAAATCCATTAAGTTTGTGCTCTAACTAATGGCTAATCTGTCCAATAGTGATTGTTCTGAAAAGACTCTATTTTGTGACTGATTTCAATCTTTGATTTGCAACTCACTGTACTAACCCTTTTCCTGTCATTGCTTGCAATGGGATTTCTCTTGTTTTAGGCAAAACAATTATGCATGGCAATTGTTCGCACTTCCATACTTGAACGAAGACCGGTGCCTGTTGTTGCTAAGGCAATCGATGTTTTAATTACCTCTTACTCACAATCAATCAAGACAGGCAGTTATTATAAGAGAATGAAAGTAGAGAATTCTGGTGCTTCTAATCCAAATGGCTCCAATACCATTGATGAGGATCCAGTCATTCCGGTTGATGCATTTGGAAGAATAATAAAGCATGAAACTCCAAGCAGTTTGGAGAATGAGCCCACTAATAGAAATCGTTTCCTGAATTCGGACTCTGAGGACAATCTTATTGTAGAAACGTCAAAAAGGGACGCTCTTAAACTTAATTCTTCAAGTGGTGAAGGAGATGGACCAAGCTTGATGAGGACTGAAGTTTCTGGTCCTGAAGTTTATCCACCACCTGCAGAGTCTCAGATTGTTGGGCGAGATGACATGCCACTGAACAATAATGCTTCTGCAAGTCAGGAATCTCCATTGACATCGGCAGCAATATCACCAGATGAATTGTACATTTATGTGTTTGCCCTCGTGGAAGAGGAGATGGCTGGAGATGCTTCCTATTTAGTTGCTGTCATTGTTGAGTTCCTCCGCAGGTTTGTGCTGAAGCTATGTTTTTGAAAGATGGTTTAGGATAGTTAATACAATTTCACTTAACTGAAACTTTTTACATGTTTTATGTCCGCGATGGTTTTTCCTAAAAATTCATATTGTCTCCTTATCTTCCTGAGCACATCTTTACACAAGCTGAGCTTAATATCTTGATGTTGTTAACTAAGTTTAGTCCCAAAAACATTCTTCTTAAAACCTTTTTTCCCTTCTTAATCTTGATAAGCCAGTTTAAAAAGCAATATCCAATAGAAATATGTGCTTCAAAGAAAAGTATGTCTAAATATTCATAGAACTGATCCCATGAAGCAACCGGCTGACATTTTGACAGTGAAATACACTATTCCCATTATCCAGTTTACTCTGCATTCAAAACTTACATGGTATTTTTGAAATGGGAGCATGTTTATAAAACTTGTAATTTTCCTTGGGGACTCTGTTTTTCAATTATTGCCTAAATTTTTTTGAGTTCTTATCCTTACCGTCTGATATCTCATCTCAATATTTACAGGGTTAACATGGAAAAATTGAAAGTACCTCCAAATGTTTATGTTTTAACAGTGCAGCTACTGGCAAGAAATGAGCGTCATGTTGAACTTGGATTATTTATCACAAATAAGGTTCTCTGTTATTTCTTGTTCTATTCAGGATGTCCTGACTGTCTGCTTGCTTTACAGTTTTATGCAATTTGGACATATAATGATCAGTGAATTTGATTACAGCTCATTGAGCCATCGAAAGAAGTTGCTTTGCAACTACTAGAGTCAGGTCGTCAGAATTTACAGACGAGGAAGTTGGGCCTTGATATGCTTAGACAACTTTCTCTGCATCATGACTATGTATTGCTACTTGTGCAAGATGGACACTATCTCGAAGCTTTACGTTATGCACGGAAAAATAAGGTAAACTGTACCTTGCCTGGACTACAGTGGAGAAAATAGCATGTTGATTAATGTCCTTGCTCTTTTTTTTTTCCAATGGTTAATTTACCAACATTTTGAAATTACAGAGTAATTATGATATGCATATTCATTAGTTGGGAAACTTGCTGATCAATGTTTTGGACCGCATTTTAGGGTTTCATCAATATGTTTACTAGGTGTAAAATGAAAAAGAATAGTGAACTCGGAATAGAAAGGGGAAATAACACAACAAAGAGAGATCTCACCCTTGGATGGCTTGACATAAAATTTGAGTTTTCATTTCAGGTCAACAGTGTCCGGCCCTCATTGTTTCTTGAAGCAGCCTATGCCTCTAATGACTTGCAACATGTAGCTGCAGTTCTCAGATTCTTTTCTGATTTCATTCCTGGCTTTAAGAGTACTTCAGATTATAATACGTACATTCGTGTTCTTGGGGAGATGCATTCATCAATAGTGGCTTGAGGTGTCAGTACAGAGGAAATGTTATGCACAGAAACCCAAAAAAGCATAATCTCTTTTGTCAGAAAGCTTTTCTTGTATGAAGATTGTCCCAGGTATGTGCAATGTGAACTTTTTTGCTAAACCTTTTTAAGGATGTAGAAATGCGAAACCAGGCCTAGCTTTTCCTGTCATCTTATCATAGATACCTTCTTCCTGCCTGGGAGTCTGAATCCTTGTACCTTGAACTATTGAATCGTCGGCATTTGTCTTTGTTATTGCTTTGGTCGCATTTTATCTTTCTGTTATCTGACTTTTCCATAATTAATAATGCAAACTACCATTATAAAGGTCGAACTTCAAGAAACTTGCAAGAGTTTGGATCTAACTCAATCCGAAAAGCTAGCTCTAAGCGAAGGATTGCCAAATTTCATGTAACTATAATTTGTCCTTATGAAGGCCCATGTGGATTCTCAACCGTATGCACTGAAATAGACTAAGAATTCTTAAAATTATAAAGCAAATAACAAAAGAATGTTTCTTTTCAATGAGTCAACAGTGTAATTCTCATTAAATGTAAAAATCTTCCAATTCAGCCCTTCCTCTCTTCCTTCTTTATAAGTTTGGTCCCTCCCTTCCCCTTCTTCCTTTTTGTTTCCCTTCTTCAAAGGCCCCTTTACAGTTAAAATGAAAAGAAAAAACAAAAATCTAATGAAGCTATGTTTGTGCGTGCCTTGGTGTTATTGTCTATAAAAATTGGGAATGTGTGTACTTTTAATTTTGTTATACTAGTAAAGTTAAGTTTACTTAAAAATTACTAGTAGAATCTTTGGATTGGTATACCTAAGCAGACACAGACATGCACACACATAATAAAACGACATCCAGATTTCATATACTAGGATGTCATCATCCATTGGGAACTCCTGTCATCATCAGCCCACTAATTTAAAATTACCGATCTTAATCATACACTAACGGAGCAGATATATATATAAATATATATATATATATATATCTATATGTGTGTGTGTGTGACTATGAGTAGCAGACAATTTTTGCTCTCTGATTCTTTCGTTTAATTTATTATATGTCATCCTCATCAAGGTTGTGGTTGAACCAAACAAACTAAAATGAATTTTGAATAATGAGCAAATTCTAGAGAAAAAAATTAAATGTCCCATTCATTCCCAAGTAGGAAGACGAAGAAAAAGTACTTCCAAAGACAAATGGAATCGTTTTCGAGAGGCAATGAGTGGTTGGTTGACAGCCTTTTTCCTCCATGTTGATGGATGCCCATCGATGAGGTTCTCAGAATTGACTTATTTCTTAGTACTCTTTTTTGGTCTTTTCTTTTTCTTTTGGCTATGAGGGAAAAGCAAATAAGAAAAAAGTAAAGTAAATAAGTTCATTTTGTGGAGGAAAAGAAAGAGAACAGAAAAGGTAAAGGGTAAGCTTTTTAAAAAATTATCATCCTCATACTTTTCTTCCCTATTAAAAGGAAACAATGGAGCTTCTCTAGTAAAGAGTCCAACTTCTTGTAGGATAAGAAGACATTTTTTCATTATATATAGGCTAGAAAAAAGAAGAAAAAAATGTTCTTTGCTCTTTTAGATCAAACAAAAAACCCTTTTTCTTCAGGAGAAAAAAAGAAAGAATAACACTTTGAGAAAAGTACATACCCAAAAACTTTCCCTTCCACATCTGGAATTTTTCCCCAATTAACTGAAACACCATATTCTGTGGAAAGATGATGGGCTAACTCGGTAGGTGCAATTTTTAAGAAGAAAAAGGGACATTTTGAAAACAAATAAATGCAACAAAATTAGAATCATACTCTTGAAACAGTGAGGCAGGGAAAAGAAAAAAAAAAAAAAAAACTTAGTAATACTCATTCTTGCATAAAGAGACAAGTTTACAATTCATTTTGTTGGGGTTTTTTCTGCTATGAGTATGACCTCTTGTAAATGAAGCCAAGTATACATCTCAATCAAACCTCCCTCCTATATACATTCAAAATTACCATGTTTTTTTTTTTTTTTTTTGAAGCAAGAAAATTATGCCTTTTCTTTTCATGGGTCATCTCTACCCATATAAATCTGTGTTGACAAGTACCTATCCATGTCGGGGAAAAAAGGAAATTTAAGTTTTGCTCACTACATAAGATCATCAGTCCATGATTATCATTTACTTAAAATGGGAAGTTTAATTTCTAATGTTTATTTATTTATTTATTTTTTCAATAAAATAAATAAAAGTTGTAAGGTAAATTTATTAGTAGTTTAGAACAGAGTATTAAAAATTCCCATCTGCATTGGCGCTGAAGCTATCCAGCATTATTTATATGGTGCTTTTTCCATTATGGCCCCATAGAGTTTGAAAACTTTTACTGGGAGTTGGTGGGTAAGTTAGTTAACCCTTTATGTGTTAGACTGTGAAGTTTTGCACTGTACTCAGTTAGATAGGATACCATTACCAACAGAGCGGGGCCAGGAGGGGTTGTTGAAGAAAGTTTCGACTTTTAATACCCAAAAAAAAAATAAAATAATCACTTTTCTAAATTATTATCTGTAGTTTATATATTAAATAAATTCCAAAAAATACTTTTATTACTTCCTCCATGAATTATATATTTCTATTAAAAATGAAATGTTTATGATGGTAAATCTTACATCCTACTACTACTCCTACATAAAAGGTTATTTATTATCAAAACGACTGGAAGAATATTTTTTTCCAAAAAGTGGCCCTCAAAAGTTTTAAGTAAATAATTTAGTACAATTGTAACGATTGAAGATGTATAGATAGCGAAAAGTGCCGCATAAATCACCGTGCATTTATTCTTTACTTTCAAAAATCTTTTCCTTCCTTTTTGGCTATGAGGGTGAAAAAGAGCCAAAACAAGGAGGTCTGTAGCCACGTAAGCGTTTGTTTCGGGTCGGATCCCCTCGGTTTCCGGTTGTCTAATAGCTACTTGGGTGAAGGCAAGACTCTCGTGAAGCCGTCATTGACTTTGACGTTTAATGACTGGACATCTGCCACGCCAATGCCCACTCAATTCACTTTCTTCGCAGGTTTTCGACTTTCACTCGCTTTATTTATTATTTTTCTATTTTAAAAAAAATGTGTTCAAAGATTTTTATTAATATTATCTATTTGATACCGATTTATCCAATTTTTAATTTATCTTGAATTGTATCTTCAAAACCTCTTTCCTTCACTCTCCTCCCCTCTTTATTTATCTAGTTAGTTTAAAAATTGAAATGTATAATATAATTAATTGCATTGAAAAATCTTAAAATTAAGTTTGACAAAAAATAATAATAATAAAATAAGTAATTTAATCGTATTTTTTGTTTGAATTGAATAAAGAATAGTTATTTTGAAACAAAATTTTCTTCGATAAACTAGGTTTTTTTTTTTTAACTGAGAGAGTAGCAATAAAATAAAACACAATCATTTCCACCCTTAATAACTCAATTTCTTAGGGTATAAACTACATTTAGTTTTATACCCTCACACTTTCATTATAAAAGTTTAAAAAAAATAAAATTTGTTTGATACATACTAAAAATTCAAAAGGCAATGCATTTATATCGTCCATATTATAAAATAAATAATTAATCTAAGTATGTAATTAAAAAGATAAAATTCCATAAATAATTATGAAACAATGAGAGATAAACACATATTCCAAGAGGTTTTTTTGGTCTCTTTTATGTTCTCGAGTGGCTTTATGTAGCCATAATTTTTTTTTTTAATCAGATTAAAATGAATTAAAAATTCAAGAATTACTATTCTTTTCTTCAAAACAACTCATCATATTTATCTATAAATTTACAATAAAAATATAAAGAGGCATAGAACTTTTTATCCTTTTCCAAAATGCCATAAGTTAATAACCTCCACTTTTTTTTTTTTTTTTTTGTTAAAAAAAAGTAAACAGTAATTTTTACTAAATTAACACTTTTAGTGACCATAATTATAGTAATTTATTATCACAATTAAAAAGCATTATTTTGTAGAAACTAATGTATAAAACATACTTCTTTTGTTTGAAATTGAGAAGGTCCTCCTCACCAATTATATTATTAAAAAATTAAAAATGATAATATAAATAACTTTTATTATTATTATTTTTGTTTATCAAGTTAAAATATAGTATTATGCAATTTCAACAAAGGTACTTAACCAAATAAATTAAGTTATGTTTGTCAATAGATAACTTTCAACTGAAAAAAATTCATTATTATAATAATTAGGTAAAATGTTAAATTCTCAATTCGCTCTAATTTTTTTAATACCAGCATATTAAATTTATATTTACATTTAATTAATTAATATGTGATTATCAAATTATTCTTATATGATGAATCACATAATAATCCGAGGGAATATATGAAAACGGCACCATAATTATAATATCCCGTGGGAGATTACATGAATTACTTAATATTATCAATTTTTTTTTATTTTTTAAAGGAAAAATTCGATAACTTGCTTGGAATTGCCAGTTCAGCAAGCACAACACGCACCAGGCGCTTCTCTCTTTCTGTCACTAGAGGGGGTCGTTGAATCTATTACTATATCATCCTTCATCCGGCAGTATTCTAATCCTACTATCACTCTTCTCTCTCACACACATCACGCACTTGCACTGTCCTTGTCTTGTCCCTCCCTCGCACCCTAATCTCTCTCACGCAGACTCCGTTTTCGTTCCTTTTTCCTCTCATCTCTGTCCGTTTTTTTTTTTCCCAATTTCTTTGACTAATTTTCCTTGGCGTAATAGTTGAATTGGAAAATAAAGGTTGAGACGGGGGTCACAGTCTCACCGGTGAGGTGAGATGAGATTTTTGAGAACAGAGAGAGACGCCATTGATGAAGGGGCATCGCTTCCAAGGCAAGCAATAAAGTAAGTGAAAATACTCCTAAATAGTCTACAAAAATAAGACCATCATCTCACCTAAAAGCTCCCTTCGTCTATCCCTCGTTAGTAAATATTGTCTCTGTTTGTGCTCATATCCTATTTCTCTCTCACGCACATAAAAAAAGGAAAAAAAGTGTTGAGTGAGAGACTGTGCGGACTTAGTGGTAATATATGATGATGATGATAATAATGATAATGATGGTGTTTTTTATCCACTTTCTCATCTTTCTCTCCTAGCATAAGATTTTTCCTCTCCTTAAAAATCCCTCTTTCAATTTCTTTCCGTCTGATTTCTTTTTGTATATGCACATGTGAATTTATTTACATTCTGCAATTTTAGGTAATTTTTCTCATACCTCCCCTCTGATTTAGCTCTTTCCTGGTGATTCGGGTAGAAATTTTTCGTCGAATTGATGATTTTTACCCCTACTTAAAAAGGAGAAGAGGAACGGAAATATGTGGAACTTTATAATTGCAATTGCGTGTTTAACAAACTTTCAATTATGTTCCTTTTGACTTCTGGGGATTTGAAAGAGTCCACATGAATTTTTGCATAAGTAATCGAAAGTCTGAGGTTGTTATGAATTCTAGACGATATTGTTTGCAGAGTATTATTATTATTTTTTAAAAAAATTATTTTTTACTTTTTAGTTGATTTCTTGTAAAAATAATGTAGTCACTTTGGGTTTTTGTATCTGAAGCTAATAATGGCTACGAGACAAGGATCAAAATCCCAAAGGTCCCAAAAATCGGCTACGAGGCAGGCAAAAAATTCACCCGCTTCATCCACCACTTCGTCGTCAAAGCAATTTCAGGAAACTTCATTGGACGGCCTGAGCTCGCCGGCATCTTCCTCTGCTAGAAGTAAGCCGCAACAGTTCTTTTTCACAGAGGGTTTGCCAACGGATGCAGAAAGATCCAAAGAAAATGTTACTGTCACATGTCGATTTCGACCTCTAAGGTGGTCTTTGTAGAAGATTACTGTTTTGACTTTTTCTCCATTTTGTTTACTTTTTGTGTTGTTAATGGTGCTTAGGTGATGTTTTGCGCAGTCCTAGGGAAATTAGACAGGGCGAGGAGATTGCTTGGTATGCAGATGGTGATACGATTGTGAGGAATGAGCATAATCCCTCAATAGCATACGCATATGGTACATTTTTGTTTGATATTCTTTGAACATTATTTATTGGGCTAGAACTAGGAGCTTTTTATTAAAACCAAACGTTTCATTTGGATTGATCAGTCGAATTGCATTGTATTTGATAGCAAAAGGAACTCCTCAGTGAATTATGGCTACTAATTTATTTGTTTTTGGTTATTCACAGTGACAGATGTATACTAAAGAAGTTATATTTCACACTTTTGTTTTCAGTAAATAGCAACCTATCAAGTTATGTTTGATGGAAATTCTTTGTCTGAATGCTTGTGACTTATTACTTTTTCTTTTTTCCCCCCATTTTATCAATATTGAGTTCTTCTTTGGTCTTGTGCTTGAAAGAAATCCAAGTATTAAATATTTCTCATCCCTTACTTTAGCTAACCCTTCATTATTTACAATAACTTTCATAAGTTTGTCCCTCATGTTCTTCTGTACTTTTTTGTCTTATCACTTAAAGGGTTTGATATTGATCCTGTTCTTGGATATGCGTTACATGTTTTTAGCCTATCTTTCTTAAACATTTAAGCCTCTGAATCTTAAATGCTCTTCTGCAACTAGATCGGGTTTTTGGTCCTACAACCACGACACGCCATGTCTATGATGTTGCTGCCCAGCATGTTGTCAGTGGTTCCATGGAAGGGATCAATGGTAAGTAGTATTATTCTTTTTCTATATCCTAATTTTTTGATATATTTGATAGTATGCACACGTTGAGTATCTCTTTCACTTATCTGTAAAGAAAGATTTTAAATATGCTAAGTTTGGTATACATAAGTTTCTGCAAAATGCACAAGATTCAATGCCCTAACTAGATATATTGTTTTGTTGAGATTTTTAGAAAGTAGTGCTCCCACAAAGTTATGAATTCAAATTATCTCTGGTTAAATGTATTCAGTAGCTAATATACAAGGTTGCCCTTCTATTGTGGTACATCCTTTGAATCATTAGAATTGAATCTAAGAAGACAAGTTAATTTTTACTAAAGAAGTGCTGATTCTTTTTCTGGTGTCTTACATTAGAAACATCTTTTCTTTTGCATTAGCATATGTAACATGACTGATGCATCTAATATCAGACCCTGAGAAATTTTCAATACTTCAGTGCTCTTAGTAAGGAATAATCTTGCCATTCTTTTCTGTCATCTAAGTTAAACACTATGTCATCATTAATTGTTGATGAATGCAGAATTGAACTAGTCCTCAATTTTTTCAAAGGATAGTTTGAAAGGGTGTAATTTGTAATTATTGTTGCTGAAAGCATGTTTCATTTTTTCTCTGCCAAGCACTTGGTTCCGGCACGTGTCAACCTTTTGTGCTGCAATAACGATTGGAGAAGCTAATTGGATGTGTGCCAGAGATGATTATGATTTTTGTATTTTGTTAAATGTGATTTTCATTTTGAACTTTTAGAATGTTTTTACTCATTACAGGCACAATCTTTGCATATGGTGTTACAAGCAGTGGGAAGACTCATACTATGCATGTAAGGGAATCGGTTTCTTGAATTATTCTACTCTAAATTTGATGCATGAGAAACATGAGGTCCAGATCTCATTTCCCTGACATTATTGTTGACAACTTCCGCCATTATTATAATATATGTCTCCTACTTCCAGATATCGTATGTCATGCTTGTAATTTATGCGTTCTAGTTTTCCAGATCACTTGTCCTGTAATATTCTTCTTATTTAATAAAAAGAGTTCATGTCAGTGTTTGATAGCTGATGACACACATTATTTAGTTCATGTGAGCCGTTTTCAAGATACTTAAGGAGTCGTTGTGGTTGAGTAATTGGAATGTTGAGCTTCTATTAGTGTGGCATTTGAAGCTAGGACTGAGCTTTGGATAGAGAAGGTTTCTTCTTTTGCACGAAGAATAAATAGATCTGGATGGTTTCAATGAGGTGGTATCCTTTTTCAGGCATCTATGGTCAATGTCCTAGTTAATGTTGATATGATGGCTCTTGGAATTCTCATCTGTTCAACATTTGAAATCTGTTCTCCATGGAGATATGGAGGACGCTGGGCATGTACCATTCAAGTTGACAGCCCTTAGGACCTTTGCTTCCCTATGTTTCAGATGTAACATGGTGAAAGTTTTGGGTCGTGTTTTAAATGGATAAGGCCTTTACTTAGGTTAGAACACTTGGTTTTGGCAGATTTGTTATTTTCAGTTTCTCATTTCTTGTTGTACAATATTTAGTGAATGGTGGGTATTGGATCTCCTTGTTCTTAACTACGAATGGACTCTTCAGATTCATATAAGTGATCCTAAGTCTTCATTGGACAATGAGAACTTATTTCTGAGGGTGCTCTGAAATCCATCAGTATTAATCTCCAGTAATCATATGCAACTGTAGCTTCGGGAAAAAAAGAAACAAAAACAGTTCAGGAGATTTTAATGGCAAACTTGTCTTATTATGTCCTTCTGAGTTCTTCATCTGGAATGTTAGATTATGCTATTTTCAATGTTATTGCTACTGTCTGTTCTGTGCAACTACTTGTTTATTTGCGTCGCCCTGCCTTTGTTCAGGGTTTACCCATTCTACCTCTAATGTTGTGTGTCTCTTGGACTGCTTCTATAGTGATTGTCTAAACCAAGAAATAGAAGATGTTTACGTTTGTTAATTTTTTTCTTTTCTGAAGAATTGTTTGCCTAAGAGAACTAAGTTGTTGACATCCAAAAATGGTGATGAATTGAGCTTTTACAAATCATAACCAACCAACAATGGGCTGTAATTAGAAAGTAAAAATTGGACAGATTTTCAGCTCAATCCTTGATAGTTTTTTCTGTATGGTCATGTTTTTTGTCAACAAATAAGGATAATAACTTTAGTTACCTTTTCCTCTATAGGGTGTTTTTTAATCCCTATTTCTATCATGAAACTAGACATCGAAAGGTCAGTTGTGTTTGAATTATTTGTTCTGTGTGTTTATTTCAGGGTGACCAGAGATCTCCTGGAATCATACCCCTGGCTGTTAAGGATGCTTTCAGTATCATTCAAGAGGTATTAAAAGTTAGCTTGATTTACAAATTCCAAATTTGGTTTAATGATGACGACTTTCAATATTTTTCTATGATGCTTTAGACACCAAGCAGAGAATTTCTCCTCCGTGTCTCGTATCTGGAAATCTACAATGAGGTAAGCAACTGCCTTTCTTAGTTAGGACAACTAAGCCATGCTACTGCTCTGCTTTCTTTTCTGAGTAACTGAAAACATATTTAGGTCTTCTATGATTTATAACATAGTTGGAAATTAATGACTCATTATTTTAGGTCAATTGTTGGGTATCACTAGACTGCTATTCATGAGTATATGTATATCATATGCATTGTTTATGCTACATGATGTTTGAACTCTTCTATGCAATATTAATTTTTCTATTGCTAAGCTAAGCAATCCCAAAACTAATGGATTGTTTCGTGAGAATCCCTGCTAGGGATCTTGTTATAATTGTCATAAGCTCTGCTGAAACATACCTTGAGTTTGGTAAATCTTTTGTCAGATTTCCTTTATATCATATTACATTTGTGTTCTTCTCTAGCATCATAAGGACTTCTATTGTTTCTGTTAACATTCGGTGTCTTCAAGATTGTGATTCTCACCTGTGGGAATTTTCTGTTGTTACATGCAACAACTTGTTATGTTGAGTGATATTGTTTCATTCAAGATGAGTAGTTTCTCAACTGTAACTGTATTACTTATCAGGTTGTTAATGACTTACTAAATCCAGCTGGCCAGAACTTACGGATTAGAGAGGATGCACAGGTACATTTTCCTTATTTGACGCTACTAAAGCTTATTTAAATGTTTGCAAGAAAATTTAAAATATTTCTTACCCAATACAAACTTGCTGTAGGGTACCTTCGTTGAAGGCATCAAAGAGGAAGTTGTTTTATCCCCAGCTCATGCACTTTCTCTAATAGCAGCTGGAGAAGGTATAAGTTTGTTTAAACTCTCTTAATTAATTCCTTTCTAGACCCGTAACTAGGTAGGTAATTTGTCACTGTAGTTTTCCTCCTATTTATTTTTTTAACTTTTTATCATATAATCTCTTTCAAAACCCTTCGATTTGGTGCTTTGTTCAATGTTCACTGGATTATTTGTTTCTGAGAACAAAGAAGTCCAGAATAATGGATGGATGTATTCGATGGTCTGATTGTTAGCTCTGGCGTATGGGAAACAACTACCTCATTTGAGATCCTTGAATTTTATTTTTCAAGCACTTTGATTATATTGGTTCACTAGAATCTACACAATTGAATACTGTCTCATTCACCATTTCTTGATAGATCCATATTTGTATTGGTTCCAAATGTGTGGCTTGCTTTTCTTTCTTGTTTATTGCAACTGATGTCCTCTTTCTGTAACTGGAAACCTTTCGTACTCTAAGATAGCTTTTCCCACAGAATTTTATACCTGTAAAATTTATTATTTCTAATTCTTTCTGGACATTCTTCTCAAATCAAAACTGGACAAAATGGTAGTAATATTTGGCAAAAATCTTATACGTGCTACTGCAAACTTATATCCCCTCTGTGGATGCTTAGCTGTTCTTGATTGTTTTTTATTTAGTTACTGCTAGCAATTGGTTTTTCCAAGTTAAAAATTTTCTTTAAACAGAGCACAGACATGTGGGTTCCACAAACTTCAATATACTCAGCAGCAGAAGCCATACAATATTCACACTGGTACTTATCTTATGCTGTTGATTACATGTAAACAGTTTCTTGCATCTCTTGACTTTTGATGCTTTATTTCTTCCACCTCCATTTCACAATGCAACTCTTGTTCAACTATCTTCTCAACAGACTGTAGAGAGTAGCCCTTGTGGTGAAAATTGTGAAGGCGAAGCTGTTACCTTGTCACAACTGGTTGGTATTTCAATCTTATAGCTTTGTGTTTGGTTGATCATTTTGACTGCCATCTGCACCTACTTTTCTCCAGAAGTTTAACCAAATCTAAATCTTGTTATGTAATGTTATGGATGTCCAAATGGCTTCAATGTATTGACCTCCTGTTTCTGGACAATACTAATTTTTTCAAAGCTTCCATTGATGAATTCGGAACCCGTGGTCTAGTGAAAGTACTGTCATTAAACTTCTATGTTTCTTGGATTCATTATAGCTCAGCCTGGAATTCTATTTATATTTTGAGTGTATTCTGAATGTGATTGATGGATGATAGGTTGATTGGTATATATGTTTGCAGAATCTCATTGACTTGGCTGGTTCTGAGAGCTCTAGGGCCGAAACTACAGGCATGCGTCGTAAAGAAGGGTCCTACATCAATAAGAGCCTCCTTACTCTCGGAACTGTGAGACCTCAAACATTCTGGTTGTGTTGTCAGTGTAATAGTTTGACTCTACTAAGGCGTTTTTTATTTACTTAAAAGTTCCTTTTTATTTTCCTTTTATACATTCTTCAGTTCTTTGAAAGCTGTAACTTGTTGGCATGTTTTGTTTAATCTACTGCTAGAAGACGTTATAATGAAGTTCTATGCAGTTGTCAAGTCATCTAATCGGTGTGTCCATAAGTTTGAATTGGGGTCATACTTTTTCTCATGACTTGTGCGCAAAAGAAATATTATCCTTAATACCGTAGTTGTTACTCAAGCTAAGTTATTTAAATAATTAAATGCAAAGTTAGAGAATTGAGTCTTTAAGTAATTTTGAAAGAAAGATTGAATCTTGGGGACATTTTTTATGGGCACCCTATTGTTTTAAGATGTTGTCCAGACTTGGAATTTTGGAAAGTCATCCTTCAAGGATCTATCTCTCTCTGAATAATGAAATGTTGATCATGGAAGATGAAAAATTGCACGTGAACCTTTTTGTTTTGTTGAAGTCGTATTTCTAGTGCAGATCTAATTTGGTGACTTCCTCTTCAAACTTCAGCTTGAATGTATTAAGCCTCTTCAAAATACCATGTGCTTTTGTTGAAGCATCAAACTTCAATTTTGGCTCATGGATTTTGTGGCCTATACTTTTATATTTCATAAAATCTTTCTGCCGGTCAAAGTTCAGTTTTGGTTTTGACTTTATGGTCTATACTTTTATATGTTAGAAAATCTTTCGGTAACACGGTTGCACTGGTTTTCATTTGGCTAATGATTTTCATTATTGTAATTACTTCTTTTTGAAAGTAAATGTCTATGTTTGACTTGGCAGAAATATATTTGTTTTTAGTGGAATGGTATGAGTACTATTTGTTTCTGTTATGTGTTACTCTGACATGCTAACTGGACCATGTGACAGGTTATATCAAAGTTAACAGATGGGAAAGCTACTCATATTCCATACAGAGATTCAAAATTGACCCGGCTTCTTCAGTCTTCATTGAGTGGCCATGGTCGTGTATCGGTATGTATTTGTACCTATAGATATATTCTTCTGCTATGACTACATAAGTGACAGTATTTTTGAGTGCTGGCTCATATAACTGACAGCATTGGCAAGGTGTAGGCTGAAGAAACATCATAAGGGCCTCTGAATAACCTTGACAGGATACATATCTGAAAAGTTCTAATGGATAAGTGAGCTAAAACAACTAACAAATGAGAGATGAACCTCAACTAAATCTTTCTTGTTGGACTTGTAGCTAATCTGCACGGTGACACCTTCATCTAGTAATTCTGAAGAGACACATAATACGTTAAAGTTTGCACACCGTGCAAAGCATATTGAAATACAGGCAGCACAGAATAAGGTATGTTATTGAATATCTCAAAATATGAGAGGATGATAAGTTTACTGTCTTTCTAAATATTCCTGTCAACATGCAGATCATTGACGAGAAATCACTAATCAAGAAATACCAAAATGAAATCCGATGTTTGAAGGAAGAGTTAGAACAATTAAAGAGAGGCATTGTTACAGTTCCACAAATGAAAGACAGTGAAGAAAATGATATTGTGCGATTAAAACAAAAGGTATGCATGGAGCAAGCTCTGCATTTATATATCGTCAGGATTTTGAGTATGTTTCGTGGAAAATTTTGCATCTTTTGAACAAAGTGTATTTTTTTGTCAGTGCTTTTTTTTTTTTTGTGTCGTGCATTGAAGCATATATCCTGGCCCTTGTACAATTTCAAGAGCAAAGAAACACTATGATTGTTAGTTATGTTCTTGAGCTTAATTATCTTTTCCTGGTCTCATCTGGAATGGAAGTAATCAATTAATTAGGTATATGCTCGATGCATGGATTTTCGTGGAAATACACTGTGTGACAGCTTGAACTTGTGTCTTCTGTTTCTGTTGTTTTGTAAAGCTAGAAGATGGTCAAGTTAGGCTGCAATCAAGATTGGAACAGGAAGAAGAAGCTAAAGCTGCTTTGCTGGGTAGAATACAGCGGTTGACAAAATTAATATTAGTCTCATCAAAAGCTTCACAGTCATCAAGACTCCCTAATCGTCCTGGTCTAAGGAGAAGACATTCCTTCGGAGAAGAAGAGGTATTGTAATTTGTTGCATTTTTATTTTCTATATTAATCATCATTTCTCCTTTTGCATGTGCACAGCAGAGCCCCATGCCTTGACTACTTTTTTCTCATTTTCACTAGAGACATTATTTATTCTTGTCTAATTGCATGACACTAATTTTTAGCTTGCATATCTTCCACACCGGAGGCGTGATCTTATTTGGGATGATGAAAACATTGATACATTTGTATCCCTTGATGGAAATGCTGAGACTCCTGATGATACACTCAAGGAGGAGAAAAAGAACAGGAAGAATGGACTGCTTAATTGGTTGAAGTTACGGGTATGTGGAGTATATATTTTAGATCGTTGTTTTCTTCATAGGTTTTTCTTAATCATTTCCTGATTCTTAGTCAGCCTCTAGCAATTAGCAGTTCTCATGCTGATGTTGAGTTTTGATTTATTTCCAAAGGGGGAAGTCTAGATAGTAGATTCCAGAGACCTGATGCATTTGCTTCTCTCTCAGTTCTCACTGAAAGATATCGTTTCTGTTTGAGTTATAGAGTGACTTGAAAATTCACTTTTCGTGTTTTTTTTTAAACCAGTATCTGGGCTACTTTGACCCAACTAATCCGGTAGGATCTTGGCAACATTTGTTTCTTATATGACACGAACCCATGACCTTTCAATCATAGGTGAGACTGTTTTACCACTTGGGCAAGTACTGCTTGTCACCTTTTGTCTTTGATTCAAATAGCACAAGACAACCTGTTTTCTCCAAACACAATGACTCAAGTTTTCTCTATGCTTTTGTTTGGTATCAGAAACTTATGCTTGACTGTGCAAAGGATCTTTTGCCATAACCTTTCATAGGCATATTCATTGGCTTGAATGTGTAAGAATTTGTTTACATTGGCTGTATAACATTTTAAATTTGTTGAAAATTCATCTCTTTTCAATTTTTTTGGAAAAGAGTACTTTGCAACCTACGCAAGACAATCTAAAATTGACTTCTTGCCTTATCGAAGATGTGTCCCCACCTTCCCTCTCTCTTGAGATCTTTGGATGAAAGAAGTTTTGAGAGTACTGGTGATGTCTGTATATTCCTATTCGAGGATGACTTCGGATACTGGCAGTTCAATTAGGTTATCCAAAGATAAATATATATACATATATATAGATATATATATATATATATATGTATGTGTGTATGTGTGTGTGTGTGTGTGTGTGTGTGTGTGTGTGTGATTTCTATTTTATTCATGATACTTGATGAAATCAAAATGGTTCTTTCATGAAAGATATGCTTAATTGACTGGATATCTAAAAATTAGCTTCAATGGATGAGTAACAGCATTTTTAGGAACACTCTCGAACTTTTTTGTTGTGCTTTAAAGTATTTGCCAATATTGGATCCATTTGAATTGTCTTCTGAGAAAAGTTCTCAATGAAAGAAATCAACTTTGTTATGGTTGCTGCTATTATACATTTATTGCTGTAGTCAAGCCAATCTAATTTTGATTTTTAACTAGAAACGAGAAAGCGGCATTGGGACTTTGACCAGCACTAGTGATAAATCCAGTGGAATTAAGTCAACAAGTACTCCGTCAACTCCTCAAGCTGAAAGTGTAAATATTAACATGGAATCAAGAAATTCTCACTCTCAACCAACAGAAAGCACCCAATCTGCAGAGCATCTGACAGAGTCCAGACGAGACCGAGAAGCCCTTGAGGATAACTTTCTGGGGCAGGAGACCCCCCTGGTATGAGATTGGCACTGTGGAACAAATATCTCCAATCATAGAAATCATTACTCATTATTGCCAATTTGATGTTTTGAAATAAAACACTATACATTTGTGTCTCTGTCTCTTTTAATTTAGGAATTGTATGGTAGGTTTTCTTACATAGTTGAGTGGTGTTTAGCCTTAAATATTTTTTATTATTTCCTCTTACCAGACAAGCACAAAGACACTTGATCAAATTGACCTCCTGAGGGAGCAACAAAAGATTTTGTTGGGTGAAGTTGCTCTTCATACCAGTGCTCTTAAGAGATTCTCTGAGGAAGCCACACGAAACCCAAGGAAGGAACATATCCAAGTAAATTCAATTATTAGAAATGCCTTGCTGAATTCTTCCATTATCCATGATTCAGTGTAGTTCTTTTGTGTTTATCTATCTTTGTGTGTGGCAGGTTGATATAAAAAATTTGAGGGATGAAATTAGAAGGAAAAATGAACAAATAGATTCATTGGAAAGGCAAATTGCTGATTCTGTTCTTATCTCTGATGAAAAATTGGATACTTTGGAAGACTCACAAGTAAGTTGTGTGTGTGTATTTATTATTTGAATGCTGCTTTGGCTGCATTCCTGTTGCAACTTCCCCCCCTCTCTAAGTAAGTTCTTTCTGCTGCAGTCTGTTACTGAACTTGTGGCACAACTGAATGAGAAGTCATTTGAACTTGAGGTAATGCAGCTGATTGATCTTCATTATTTTGTCCAGGGATGACTTGACACGTTATCTAAACTGAATTCCTTCGATCAGTCTTGTGCCATGTCATGATGAAATCTGTGGTTGTCATGATGAAATTGGTCTCATACCTCTACGGTTGTTGTCTTGACGAAGATGCTTTTGAAATCTTTATAAAGGAAGAATACACTCAATGCATCTAAAAAGAATGAAGGGTATTCTTGAGCAGTGGTTAAATTGCATTGTTTGTCAGTGATGATGATATGGAAAATGATTAAGGATAAAAAGGAATAATCAATCCTTTAACCTAAAAATTGTTCTTATTTTTAGAATTTTCACTGATGTCATCCATTTCTATGTTCATGTTGGAAAAGACCTCTTTCATCCGTGTGGGTTCCTGCAATAACTGAAGTTTGTGGGCTTGATTATAATCAAATTTTTACTAGATCTTCATTTAGTACCTAAGATCTCTGTTGCATCAAAAAGAAACTGAACAGTTTTTTTAATTTTCCTTGTGTGGAAATAATTTGTCATCCCTTTTGTAAGAAATGCTACTTGTTTTGCTATTTATAGGTTAAAGCTGCGGATAATCGAATAATTCAAGAGCAGCTGAACCAAAAGGTATGGGACATGTCTCTGCCAATATCTCCTCAGAATTATCAGTAGTTTGAAATGGCTGGTTTTTTATCCTCCTGAAATTTTCCCCCGAGTTCCTTTCCGTATCTTGTTTCAGTTAAGACTCTGTTATTTTCAATCAGTTATGTTTTGTGGAACCTTGTTTTGAGCAGATTAGGGAATGTGAAGAACTCCAAGAAACAATTGCTTCCTTGAGACAACAGTTATCTGAGGCCCAAGAGCAGAGAGATCCTAACTCATTGAGCACTGCTTCTCAACATCAACTTGAAACTAAGACTTTGCATGAGGAACTTCTGAATGTTAAAGAGAGTTCAGCTTTGAAATATACAAAACAAAAGTTTCTTCTTCAATCCCAGGTTATTGTCACCGTTTTTTTATGGCTCTATAACGTTATTTCACCATTACAGTCTTACCAATGAATGAAACTATTAGAAGTCCTTTGGGACACCTCCTCAAGGGAAGAATGGAATGAAAAATAGGTAGTGGGAAAGACAAAATGCAAAGAGAAATAATGAGTGAAGAGTACAAGGAATAGTTTCAACTTGGTTATTTCATTATTTTGTTCTCTGCTTGGCTGGACTTAAATGTTATGTGTTTTACCTTGAAAACCTCTAGTTTTGTTAGTTGTTACATATAGCCGTAACCTTGTTGTAGATTGCATCATTTCAGAATGCTCAACTGGGCTTTAGATTAGATTAATTAGCTCCTACCCTACCGTTCTCAGGGTTTGAAAATAGTGTAGGGTCTATCCCCTTACAAAACAATTAGTAATATTTACTAATTCCATCCGGAGGTAAATTAAATGGTCAATTTCCATTTTGTAATGTTTTAAATTGAATGTCCATTTTTCTAAAATAGTCACATCCTCCCTAATTTTGGGGAATAGTATTTCACTAATTCCTTAATTTAAGGGACTGATGCCCCCCTCCCCCGCCCCTGCCCCCAACTAACTCATGGCTCCACCATTAACTATATCAATTACAAGAATAATTTAGCAAATTAAATTAAAATAAAAAAGACACTACAATCTTTATTATCTAAAAGTGAAAGCGAATATTTTTTTGACTTCCTCTATTGTCTATTTGTCGTGCATATAGTACCCTCAGAAATATGTCATAGTTTGCATTGTCTCGGTCCCCAAGCAAATGTATAAGCAAGATATTGCATGTATTTTCTGCAGGAGACAGAGATTGAAGAACTTAGAAGGAAATTGACTGAATTAAGCGAGTTGAAAGAACAACTGGAGGTTCGGAACCAGAAATTAGCAGAGGAGAGTTCTTATGCTAAAGGATTAGCATCTGCTGCAGCTGTAGAGTTGAAGGCACTCTCTGAGGAGGTTGCCAAACTTATGAACCACAATGAGAAATTGGCTGCCGAACTGGCAGCTCTTAAAAGCCCCCAGACACAACGTAGAAACATTGGTTCCATTAGGAATGGACGACGTGATGGTCATGTCAAACAAAGTGTGATACCTCCGGATGTTAAGAGAGAATTAGCATTGAGCCGCGAGAGGGAACTCTCTTATGAAGCTGCACTGGCAGAAAAGGATCAAAGAGAAGCTGAATTACAGCGGAAGGTGGAAGAATCAAAAGAAAGAGAAGCTTATCTTGAAAATGAACTTGCAAATATGTGGGTTCTTGTGGCAAAGCTAAAGAAGTCTCAAGGTGCTGAAAGTGAGGCTTCCGATTCAACCCGAGAGAACCAAAGAAATGATGGTTTTGAAATTTGGAGCAATTCTATGCAGACAAAAGACTTCTGAAATCTGACAAAATTGGGAAGGATTGTTGTTTATCACTTTAGGCAGATACCCTGGATTGTCTACTGTGAATTTTCCCCATCTGGCCTCCTCCCTACTTTGCTTTTATTGTTTTACTTGTTGATTTCTGCAGATAATTGTACAAATTAAATTAGGTCTAATTTTTTTGCTTTGGGAAATTTAGCCTAGGGGTATTGTAATCTCCATTGGAAATATAAAGCCTTTTCCCATACTTCGGCAAGAAGTTGATGGCGCTTTTCTGCTTGTATATTCAAGGTTTGGTATGGTAGTGGGTGAACAATCGAGAAGGAAGCCTCTTACAATACCGATATGGATCAGATTTCAGTATGGATAATGAACCTCTTGGTTCATATTATAATCACTTTATTTATTGTGTTTTCATTTCACATTTGTGGGCATTTTTAATGTTTTCAATATGAATCGAGAAATTGTTTAATATTAGTGTCCCTACTTTTTTATTTTTTATTAATATTTAACCTGTACATATAATATAAGAAATGCAGGTGTTGGTTGGAGTTCATGCGGTGTGTTTTTGTCCATTCTATCATGTAAATACGTACAGGAGCCTGGGTAAGCTTTGGTGTTCATGGTAGCATGTTCTCATTGACACATCCAGATTCAGGCAATTCCTAGCCAAACCTGCTTAATATTTTTGTACCCATTCGAATAATGTTGTCTGCATTGGTATTTACTGTGAGTAATATTCCTTTACCATTTTAACACGTTAACCTTTTTCCATTATGAAGGTATGAATTAAATATTGTCAACTGAAGTTGAAAAGCCAGGCTATATACTCAATCATTCACACAATTTGACACAGGAATTTGTTAAATTTAATTTTTTTTTCTTTTTTTTTTAATCACACTAGCACATCTTTTTACTAGCTTTATTTGTTTACAACTGAGAGAGACTGGCTTTTTTTTTTCTTTTTCCTTTTTTTTTTTTTTTGTTTGCAGGAATTCTGGTCCTCTCTAGAGCTTCAAAGTCAGGTCCAATTCCTGCTCTTCTTCCTGGATTTTCACCTCTGGAATTGGCGCAAGGAAAATGGGCTCAGCACCATCAGCCAAAGACTTAGAAAGCGAAGAAGATCCCTCTTTCTTCCTCATCCATGCAGAAGCAGCGCCTGAGGAGGATCCCTCATCTCCATGGATGAACTTTGCACGTTTTGGGGGATTGGGTACCTCTGCCTCGGCAACATCATCATCAGTAGTAAAAGCTCGTTTGCTTTCACTTAGTTTTGCCTCCCCCCTGCGTTGATTCTTGTGAGCATTTTGGTGGCCTCCCAAGGCTTGACCAGAAGGGAAAGCCTTGAAGCAGAAACTGCAAGTGTAGTCCCAGGGGTTGTCCTGGTTGTTCACTTTCAGCAACTCATTTCTGACAGCCCATGGGTGATGATGATCACTTGGCTCATCATCCTTAAGGCTTCCCCCAGAGTCCATTTTACCACCATTCATGACAGAACTAGAGATGGATAGAAAGAAGAGAATCAAAACTATCATTAGAGAGAAGGAATTGGGAACAGCTAAGGGTGGTTTGTTCTCAATCTCTTAATATGACTGGCACTATATAATTCTTTCATTCTCCAAAGCATCCAACCCTTTTGTTACATATAAATTAATGATGAGAGAGGTATTACGTGTAATGTACTAATCTTTTAACGCCACGTAAATCTCAGTCGACGTTACTTAGTTGAATTGACTCCATTAATAAACAAAAAAAGGAAACACTTAAACAAAATAATTATGATCACAAGAGTCAAACTCACTGACGTAGTCATTTTATCTTACCATCCTTTGTCAGTTAGATATATGTTTGGGATGTACCCTTGATCTTAATGCATATATAAATATAAATATATGTATATATGTAAATCTTAACCAATGTTACTTATATTGAGTTGATGCTATTAATGAATAAAAAAAGAAAATACTTAGACGAAATAATTATAATCACAAGAGTCAAACTCACTAACATGGTCACTTTACCTTCCCATCCTTTATCAAATAATCTAAATACTTCTGTAAAATAATTGTGACCTCAAGAGTTAAACTCTTGACATTTAAAAAAAAAAAAACATTTAAACTAAATAATTGTGACCTCAGAAGTAAAATTCTTGACTGATGTGGTCGTTTGCCCTTTCTATCCTTTGTTAGTTGGTCTGGAGTTTACTATTTGTCTTAATGTTTATGTAGGAATTCTATTATGTTTATGTATGTAAATCTTAACCAATATTGAGTTGGTGTTATTAACGGAAAAAAAAGATCACTTAAAACAAAATAATTGCTGCCCATATCCTTTGTCAATTAGTTTATATTTGGAGTTTACCATTCATCTGGATGCTCATCATATATGTAAATCTTAACCAATCAAATTTTGCTAATTTAGTAGTAAGCAGCAACGTTTAGGATCGAGAGATTCCTAATTCAAAATACGTCAAGGGTAGGTGGAATACCAGTGTTAACCCTCTAGGAGAGAGGTATTGAGAGAGTTAGGGGAGGGATGGATATTAAAAAAAAAAATGTAAATCTTAACCAGCATTATTTATATTGAGTTGACGCTCTTAATGGCAAAAAAAGAAAATTCACTTAAATGAAATAATTGCTACCTCAAGAGTCAAACTCTTGGTCGACGTGATCATTTTCCCTTTCTTTGTTAGTCGGTCTTGAGTTTACCTTACGTTACTTACGTTGAGTAGAAACTATATTTATGTTGGGTCGATGCTCTTAATATAAGTAACGTATGTAAATTAGTTTATGACTAGAGTTTACCATTCGTCTTAATGCTTACATATGTAAATCTTAATCAACGTGATTTATGTCGGGTTGACGTGTGTTTAATTTAGAAAAAAAAGAGGGGGGGAATCATTTGAACGAAATAATTACTACCTCAAGAGTTACACTCTTGGCTAACGTGGTCATTTTCCTTTCCTTTCCTTTCCTTTGTTAGTTGGTCTGATATTTACCCTTAATCTTAAAGCTTATGTATGTAAATCTTAACCTACATTATTTACGTTGAATCGACGCTATTAATGGAAATACAAAATCACTTAAACAAAATAATTGTGGATCCTATCCTTTGTCAAGTAGTCTATGTCTGGAGTTTACCATTCATCTTAATGCTTATGTATGTAAATCTTAACCAATGCTACTTACTTTGAGTTGATGCTATTAATGAATAAAAAAAGATAAACTTAAACAAAATAATTGCAACCTCAAGAATTAAACTCTTGACTGACGTTTATTTTGTCTTTCCATTCTTTGTCAATTAATCTTTGTTCATAATTTATCTTTCGTCTTGCTGCGTACGTACATAAATCTTAATCGATATTACTTACGTTGAGTTGACGTTATTAATGAACCAAAAAAAAAAAAAAAAAAAAGATTACTTAAACAAAATAATTGCAACCTCAAGAGTTCAACTCTTGACCGACATGTCATTTTACCTTTTTATCCTTTATTATCCTTTGTTAGTTGATCTATGTATGAAATTTACCCTTTGTCTTAATGCTCACACACAAATCTCAACCGACGTTACTTACATTGCGTTGACATTATTAATGAACAAAATAAAAGAAACCCCTTGATCAACATGATCACTTTGCCTTTTATCCTTTATTAGTTGATTTGTGTCTAAGTCTACCATTCATCTTATTGCTAATGCTTATGGATGTATTTAGTGCCTTTGATTGCATCCCTTAATACTAAGGACGCAAGGAAGGATAGAGACCTTAGCTAGCTTTTTTCACATGAGACAAGATGCTCCTGTTAAATAATGTGACAAATTATAGATTTCGTATCGCAGAGGGAAAAGAAATGAAAAGAAAATAATGTTATGATGTAAAAGCAAACCTATGAAATTAGACATTAATAAAATCAACAAAGGTATGTTAAAAATCAAGAAGTTCATTATTTGCTCATGAACATATATAGTAATAATCGGACTTGCTAGAGGTGAGTTCTATGCTTCCACTAAAAAGGTAACTCAATAAATTTTTAATGTTTCATTAAATGATTGCACGCAGTGATTTAAACATATATATTAAATTTTTATGCAAAAAGAAAAAAAAATTCTTTCAAAGATTCTGCCACGTTAAATCAACATATGGTAGTAATATTTGAACTTTGCTGAGGAGCACTGACTGGTGTATATGTTGAGTTAGATTTCAAAATATAATATTTATATATTGAACTTACAAAATTTAAGAAGTTGAAGGACCTTCTTGGTCAAAAAATAGATGAAGTAAGAGTAAATTGAAAATTTTACCTATAATATATTTATACTTTCGTCCCAAAAACACTGTCCTAGAATACATTACCTCTAAGGAGGGCTTTTACTATATATAACTTAACACGGTGCATTCTATAGTATTTTCTTCTTTGCAAATGAACAAATTTCAAGCCAGAATTAACTCACGTCGAACTTGATGACCTGAGCGGGGAATCTACATACAGCCGAACCGGAAGAGGGGTGCATCCGCTGCTAAAATCACAGAACTCCCCCTGCCGACAGTTGAGTTGTGCATAAGAGTTATTATGATAATAATAATTTGCAAAAAGCGTGTGAAATCAGGACATACCCTCAACCAAAGAATTGAAAGCCTTTAGAGGAACTGAATGTCCGTCTTCTACATCTGTCTTTCAGAGCATTGGTGCGCACTTGTTTCTCCATAGGAGAGCCTTTGCCTCTTGGGAAACCCTTCCATACAAAATTTTGTTAATGATGGGAAAATAAAATTATAGTTGTCAAAGCAAAATGTCCTCAGGTTTTCTAGGTCTTTCAGAACTAGACATCTCAGTCTGGGAAACAAAATTTCTTCCTCATTTTCCTGAAAATTTCTATACTCGTGTCATCAGGGTCGTGGTAGGAACCAATGATTTCCCTAATCATCTTGCACTTTTCTATTCTCAACTTTTCTAGACTTATCGGCATTTCAGCTATGGGAGGTGATAACAATGTCCTCAAACCGTGACAATCTTCAATTACCAGAGATTTTAAGCATTGGACGGCATGAATTTCTCCCCAGAGATTCCTCCATATACGTCTTAAACTAGGAAGAGATTTCAGCTCCACGGATTCTAATCGACAGAGTATTCCGCCTGCATCTTCCCCCACGCCCATTAATCCTTGAAAGTCAAATACTACGCCTAAAGCTTCACAATTGTATACTTCAAGTAGTTCCAGTTTTTGTAACAGTCTAACTGAATCAGCGATTGCAACAAACTGAAGATTTTGCCAAACTAGCACAATCAGGATTCATTGTCTGGCAAGAGATCCAACTTGCACTTGACCACTGATTGACTGCTTCAGTCCATTCAGATGTGCAATATCCAGAACCTCCAAGCTGGGTAACATGACCTACCAAGTTTAATCAAGATTTTAAGTTAAACCCAACACACACCCCAAAAAAACTATTATTTAATTTTGGCATCTGAATGCTAAAAATAACTGAAAGATTTTACATTCCAACATTTTCATCCCATGACATGCAACAGAACAGAAAGGAAATATAGATTGTGAATCTACTTAAGCAAAAAACAAGGAAAAGAATCCACAAACCCATTGAACTAAAAAAGAGATAAGATCACCATGGAATCATCACCAAGTCAATATAGTGTCTCATATATTCTCAGGGGGAAAAAGGTGAATATGTAAATACACAGCCCAGGTTCAAACCCCATCTTGAATGTGAATATGTGAGGTTACTGAATCTGCCACTTCTATAATCTCTAGCCAACAAACAGAATCAATTTACCAAATGTAAAGAACAGAAAATAAATCCAACACTAGTACCAATGCAATACCTTCCAAATTCAATAGAACCACATGTACCTTGTTATTCTTTACCACGACATTGTAACATCCCCACTTCATCAGAACCACAGCTGTCTGTAATATATACTGAAAACCTTCAATGAGGAATCATGACTGAGGCAGTGATAAAATGGTCAGAGTGGATAGCTGGAAGCTATTGGACTTACAGATCCATGGCAAGATGCAGTCATTTAGAGACATGATGATATCAATTGTTCAGGCCTACATTTTCCATTTTCCTTGCGCAACACAAGTCAATGAAGAAACTGGAGTTCTGTTACAGAAAAATAATTACAAAGACATGAGCTAGCAATACATAAAAAGTTTTCTATGAGACAAAAACTAAAGCAGATTCAGTTGACGTTTCTTCCAAATCTGATCCAAACAAATACCTTAAGAAAAGGAAAGAAAGAAAATCCAGAATTCATGTCATCCATTCATGCTTGTGCAATGGCCTAAAGGTGTCCAATAACAACCCAAACCTGTTTCAACCTGCTTCAGAAAGCTGGTTACCTTTTGGCTTCAACAATAGGTGCAAGTGTGTGTACCCAATAACAAACCAAAACCCTTTTCAACATTGTGATGAGCCACGATACACCTTCTTGATAGGAAAAGAAGAATCACTAGTTAATAGATCTGAAACTGGCAGCCAATCCCCTAAAACAGTGTTGAAGTGTTCAAATTCAGAGCTTCAAAAATTGCTTAAGCGCACACATGAATTAACTGGAATATATAGAGGAATTTATTTCAAGAAAATCAGCAAAGTACAAATCCATGGCATATAATATATATGTATATAAAGGTCAAGAATTGCAGTAGTTATAATCTTTAATGGCTTCCATGGAAAAGATTTAAGTATTAAGAACAAAAATGGGGAGTTATTACAGAACTTATCAGCATACACCAATCTATCAAAAGAAAACACAAACGGAAAAAGAAAAAAATATAATAACGAAAGACGAGTTTTATCCGCCAATACAAATAAAATACTAGAAACAAAAGAAAACAAGTTCTAAAAATCAGAATCATTGGATAAAATCTCTACTATCCCGAATCTATCTGATCAGTTTGACTTGGGATCGGGCATAGGAAAAAGCCCAGCACCTGCAGCTCCACGGGGAGGTGAGAACCCTAGGAACTTCTGCAGGTTGGTCCTAATACTTATTGAACATAAGAAGTACAAGAAAGCCATCGAACAATCTGTCATATCGTTCCCGGACAAGCCCCTATGACTCATCTTCTGAACAATTCGCAACGGCACGAATGGCAATTTTGCAACAGGCTTCCCTTCGAATAGACTATTTAAAAAACCGAAAACCATGAAGAGGACGATGGCGACCACTGCCCCGGACTTGAATTTGAACAGGGACAAGTCACGACTAGACTCCTTAAGCGATGTCTCGACGCGGTCAATCTTCTTGGTCTTGGATTTCTTAAAGTTAACTTCGTTGTTGCTTCCCGGACTTGTCTTCATCGTCTCGAGCTTCTTGGAGGCTCTATCGATGGTTGATTTCAGAGATTTGTAAGAATTGGTGCGGTAGATTAGCAGCCAAGATATGGCCTCGCAGACTATGGCAGTAAGGATTGAGATCCCCACCACTGTAAGGCTGTCGGAATACTTCAAGTGAGACAAAAACGTCGGAGCCATGGCGGTTACCGGAGAAGTATCAGGGCGGGATCTGAGGATTGGGAAGGAGAGCCCTTTTGACTCCTGTTTTTGCAAACAGTAGAATATATATATCGTTTAACAAAGAGGATTAACAAGGTGTTGGTGGTTTAAAATTTTACTTTTAATTCTATTCTTGTTAAAAATAATAAAATTGAACCGCATGTAATTTTAATCTTATGAGAATGATAAAAGATTAGAGTGTTATATATATCTAAATATATTTATATTTATATATATATAAATTTTTTAAAATGTTCAAATTCATGGATCGCTTTGTTATCCGTTAGAGTCAAAACGATATCGTTTCATTTGATTTTTTTTTTAAAATATATATATGTATATTAAGGATTTTGGTTACGGTGATGAGTGAGGTTAGGGGCAAATCCTTCTCTTTCTTTCCTCTTGCAAGATTTACATGGGTGAAGGGGCCATCACGATGAGAGTAGGGGTGAACACAACGACACGTCAGTGGTCATGGTGGGAGCGAGGAGTGTTGCTTTTGGATGGATGATGATGGAAATGGTAAGGGTGGTGGTGAACGTTGAGTTTGGAGGTCACAAATGGCAAGGGAGGTGGTGGCACACACTACATGGTGTTGGGTGATGATAGAAATGGCAGGGGTGACAGTGGGTGTTGAGTTTGGAGGTTACAAATAGCAGGAGAAATGGTGATGGAATGATGCCATCGATGTATCTGGATTCTTTGCTTTGCTAAGATGATTTTTTTTTTTTTTTTTAAACCAAATGATGTCATTTTGTTAGTATGCATTACAACGTCGCACATTATAGAAAGACTAAATTTATTTATTTATTTTCTTTTTGAGGAGTTTCGATGTTTTACTAAATTTGTGTCAAAGGTTGAAATTTTTAAGGAAAATTTAGAAATTGAATCAAACACTCTAATTTAATCAAGATGATATCAGTTAAAATATGAATTACTCAAATATTAAAATAATTTTGTGTATGGTTAATTGTCGGTTCGAGTTATAAAAATAAAACTTATCTTTAAATAAATATAATTGTGGATCGATTTAGACATATTTCATATTTTTCCGAAAAATTAAATTATTTTGGGCCCTTAAGGCAGATTTAGATGAAAATCAATGAAATAAAAAATATTAGTAATTTAACGGTTATTAACACAACTTGTGAAACTATGAGATAATGGGAGGAATCATTATCTATGCAAGTATATATCACTTTCTATTATTATATCAATAGAAATTTACTATGTTTTTTCAAAAGATCAATTTTCCTTCTAGTTTTGTTTACTTTTTAGATTTTAATATACGAAATATATTAAAAAATAATAATTGAAAGCTACGAATAAAATTATTTATTAATATTATATTGATATAAAAAAGGATGGCACATAAATATATAATAGGAGATTCAAAATCTAGATAAATCTCTCAATTTGAAGGAGGGAATAATATTGAGTCTAGATTTCTTATTACATATTTATGTGTCACTTTAGTTATACTAATAAAATATTAATAAAAATCTTATTCGTCTTCTTTAATTATTATCTTTTAATATATTAAAAAAATAAACTAAATTCTAGAGAAAACTTAATCTTCTAGAAACATATGTTAAATTTCTTTGATATAAGTGAGTGACATATAATTGTGTTAGAAGATATAATAAGGCAATAATATTAATGGACTTTCGTGTTGTTTCCAACGCCAGTTAAAATGTAATTATCACTATTTATAATTTTGACAAAATTAATAATTTTTTTCCCTAAAATGTCTCTATTGTGATTTTAATCAAAATAACAATATTGATTAGGGAAAAGAAAAATATAAGGATAATGTGATAAAAAAATCAATAAAATACTTAATAAACAGACTTATATTTAGTAAAAAAAAAAATTATAATAACTTATAAACGGTGACAGATGAAATATAATTATTCCCACAATGTATATCTAGCCTAGCCTAACCTGACTTGCTCATTTATAAAACGAGACTTAAACCTTTTTCTAAGTCTATTAAGTTTAAAATGTGAAATATAGACCTTCGTGTAAAAGAGAAATATTTAAACATATAACATATGAATTGTGATAGTATTTTTCACGCATTCCAATTACTTTTCATATTTGTTTTATATAATTAAGTATACTTATTGGTTAAACAAGAAACAAAAGGTAAAAAATTTCGAATAACTAAAATAATATATTTTCTTATCACTCATGAAATTGAACTATGATATATAATGTATTTGATTTTCTTTTTTTACAAAATTTAATCATAGTTCAATACAAAATGAGTAATGATATATAATGTATTAAATTTGCTCGATTATCAATCATCTATTTTTTTTAAAAAAAAATATAAATAAAATTTGATCTAGTATGATTGAGTTTAGTTTATCATTTTGGAATATACCGACAAAAAAAAAATTATTTCTTTTATAAAAAAATACAGTTAACCGTTAACTTTAATTATTAGAAATGTAATCCGAATACTTCATAATTTGAGTTGTATAGTATATATATATATATATATAAAGGGTAATGCTATGGAGGGTATTAGTGCATTCCTTATAGAATGCATAACTAAATCTTTAATTGTTAAAATTAACGGTCAACATTTGATTTTATTTTTAGAAAATAAAATCTTCAATAATTTTTTTAAAAATACATTTTATATATTATACCCTAAGAGGAAAAACTAAACTTTAAGAGTTTTTAATTAAATTGATTTATTTTTAAATAAAAAGAATTAGTTAACAGTTAACTTTGACTATTAAAATATGAAGTACACTAATATACTTTATAACATTTTCATATATAAATATATATAGATATATAAATCATACACATATATTATAAGGTGAAGTTTAAATTGTTGTCTTTTTTTTATTATATATGGTATTATTAATTAAATTATATCGTATTTTATAATATATTTTGAATAAGTTTTATATTGAGTTATTTACATTTATATTGATTTTATAATTTATTATTTGGTTTTCTTGATATCATGATAAGATGCTCTTATATTTTATATTATGTTAAATCGACTTTAAAAAATACAAACTTTGTACACAGCCTCCCAAAAAAAAAAAAAAAAACCTAACTTGTCATGTTGCCATGTTGCACATGATAAGAGCCACATGTTATGCCAATTGCCTAAGCTATTATTTATTTATTTATTTTTAAACTTAAGTTATGCTTTTCAGATAATAGAAAGAGAAATACATATTCTCAATAATGTATAAAAAATTATTCATGCTTTTCAGATAATAAAAAGGAGATATACAAATTCTCAATGATGTATAAAAAATTATTCAATCGCCTTTATATCAATTCATTATTATTATTGTTTAAAAATTTGAAACATGCTTTAAGGGGAATTATTGTGATACTTTTAAAAGAATACTTTCACAAGTAAATTTTTTTTTTTTTAAAAAAAAAAAACCAATAATGGTAATGATCAAAATACAATAATATATCTATAAAGTCAAGGAAAATTGATTGGAAAATTGTGTGGTATTCTTTTCGATCGGAATTAAATGTCTTAGTTTAACTTAAACAAATTTTAACAAAATTAATTGACTTAGTTCATTTTAAACTTAATAATATCATTCTCTTAATAAAATTTTTACTAATTTAGAAAACGAGACCTTCATATCCAAACAATTCAAAATAAAAATATAGGCATTTGAGTGGAAGAGGGGTATATTTGGTATTTCAAATGTGGAGGATAGCAACAAAATGACAACACTAGAATTTTGTAAAGGTCCACACCGGGCAACATCAGGGGTGACATTTTAACATGTTGCTCCTTTAGTTTGATGAGGGTTTTCTCCTCCTTCAAGTCTCTGGGTTTAATTTGATTGATGTTGCTGCTACTGCTTTATTTGCTCCATTTATTAAATAAAAAGATTAGAGAAACTTATCTCACAATTACTCTAATTAATAATAATAATTGTTAAGATAATATAATGTATAATGTTAAAAGAAAAGAAAAGTAAAGTCATACTTGTATTTACATAGTATAATGTTCTGAATTATTTTGTTCCAATTTTTAATCAAATAATATCTAAATTTTAATTTCTAACATGATGTGTATGCATGACAACATTTCAATATGTAACCTATATTATATATACTCAATCATAATTAAAAAAAATAAAAAAATGACTTTTATTTCGCATAACCACAAAATTTAAAATATTTTTAGTCAAGAAAAGACCAACTCATTATTTTGCTGAAAATCTCTTTTAACTGTTAGATTAATTCACATTCCTTTTTAATATATGTAGAAAGAGAAATATGAATCAATATTTAATCCTTTTATTTGTTGAATTGTGGATTTAAAGAAACTAGAATTCATCACATGCTATACCAATTCACAGTTATTATTATCATCATCAATATTTTCAGTTTTCTCCTTGCAAATTATTTTACCCCATATGCTCTATTTTCTAACTATAAAAGACTGCAAATTAATATTAATTATGATTTGCCCATATAGTCAATATTAGAGAAAGTGAAATAAAAACTCATAGAGTTAATAATAAAACAAATAAATATTACTCCCTCACTCGGGAATTGAATGTCACCTTTAATAATTTAGTTAATCTCCTTATAAGAAAAAATGGCATCGCAATGTTAACATTAATTAAATCAAATATATTTTTTAAAATCATTTATAAGTCAAGATGAGATTCTAATTATGGATGCAGAGAGCATATATTGGGAGAAAGGAAAAAAAAAAAAACCGAAAATTATGCATATGGATTACCAGGTTACGGACAAATTAACCATATCAAGATATCAGTTAAAAATAGTCTCTTTGCTTCCTCTTTAATTATTTAAAAACTTAACCCGAACTTGTTTATTAGAAATATTGTTATTAAAAAAATATGAGATTTCTTAAGTTTTATTCTTTTTATTAATTTTTTTCATTTATTAATGAGACACTGTTAAAGAGAGACATAATTAAATTGTTTAAAAATTAATTTTGGGTGTAATATAACTTTATTTAAATTCTTTAATATGCATTAATTAATTAATTGACTAACCAGTAGTTAAAAAAGAAAAATAGAAAAAAAGGGAATGGTGAAAGGGTGAAAGAAGAGAGTACCCAGGCATAGATACATACATATACATCGCCTATCGCTCAGCAACAAATCTGATCAGCCCAAACCCCTATCTGTCCCCTACGCCCTCTCTCCCTCTAACTTCCCCATCTCTCTCTCTAAATTCTAATCTTCGATCTTACTCGACAAAACTGTACCCGGGGATACAGATTCAATTTCGAAATTGAATTAGCAAAAATCGTCGATATCCGGATCTGTAATGGATGGAAATTTGACGGGATTTTAGTTACAGATGCAATTTTATGCATTCATAAACACCAATCGGAATTTTATTTTTGTCGGATGTTATTCATTTTTTTTAGTTTTTTGGATTTCTTCAATTCTGTTGGATTTGGGTTTTTAATTGGGCGGTGAAGATTGGAGAAAGAAATGAACGGAGAGACTGATGACGAAAATTGAATCTAAAAGAGATTGAGATAGCCATATAATTGACAAAAGAAATGCCTGGGATAGCATCGGTCGCAGCAACTGCAGCTTCGCTCAAAAATGATCACCCATTTAACAATGGGACGCCCTCCTTTAATACGCTGTCTTCCACCAATGGCTTCTGGTCAAAGCATCGGGATGACGTTTGCTATAATCGACTCCAGAAGGTATTTGATCAATCTGATTAATTATTTATATTTTATCTCCTATATAATTGCAAGCTTTGTTGAACAAAATATGTCTGGACTTGTTTATTATTTGTCGTCCAGTAAATTGGATCTTGGAAATATTGTTTCTCAGAGTTTAAGTGATGGGCATGTTTCTGGCATTCGGTATTGCTATATGACATGCTTAAATAGATCCAATTATGGTTCAGTTAACTTTTTCTCAATTCTCCAACACTGATTTGTTAGTCTGACATGGTTTTGAGTCCTCTCAACCAATGGTTTTGAGTTTTCAATGAATGGATTTCTGCTTTGAAAACTTGCTAGTAGCTCAGACTTTGGGAGCTAAGAAGCTGATTCTTCTTTGCCTTTTGTTTCCCGTAGGCGTTAAGTTTCTTCTTAAGCCCTTCATTTCACTGTGCTCTAAAAGCTTAAGCTGATTTAATCACTTAAACACACCCCTCATTTCCACGTGCTCTAAAAGCTTAAGCATCATTGACACATGCCACTCATGTGTGGGCTGAAATTTTCCAACACGTGGATAATGACATAATAATAAAATAATGGGTGGGAGCGTGAGTCGAACACAAGACCTCTACTATGATTTTTTTAAAATTTCCACCAGAACTAAAAGCTTAAACTGATAGGGACGTGTTAAATTTAACCATTGGATTGAAAATCTTATTTTCATGCTAGCAGGGATTTCCACCTGTCTTTTGATTAGAGATGTATTTGTCTTCCTTGCATACATTGTTGAGTTTCAGCAACCATTGAATGATAGAGAGTTTTTAACTAACTATGTTGTAGTTTTGGAATGACCTATCTCCACAAGCTCGGCAGAAGCTCCTGAGGATCGACAAGCAAACACTGTTTGAGCAAGCCCGTAAGAATATGTACTGTTCAAGATGTAACGGATTATTGCTTGAAGGTTTTACGCAGATTGTCATGTATGGAAAGTCTTTGCGAGAGGGAATGGGCAATCACCAGCCTCCCATCAGTTTTCAGGCCTTGAAAAATCAAACTGACGGAAATTTATGTATGACTGATGGGAGTGAGGATGATATTCAAGATCCATCTGTGCATCCTTGGGGAGGTCTAACAACAACGCGAGATGGGATGCTTACCCTTCTAGACTGTTATCTTTACTCAAAGTCTCTTAAGGGTCTTCAAAATGTAATTCTTTGGCTTGTCCATATGCCGCCCTGCATCCCTCCCCCTGGTTCTTTAGTTTTATTGAGATCAATGCGATAACTAAGATTTTCATGCGGAACAGGTGTTTGACAGTGCACGAGCAAGGGAGCGTGAAAGAGAGTTACTTTATCCTGACGCTTGTGGAGGTGGAGGGCGAGGATGGATAAGTCAAGGAATGGCTGGATGTGGTCGAGGACATGGTACAAGAGAAACATGTGCTCTCCATACTGCTAGACTTTCAGTCGACACATTGGTAGATTTTTGGTCAGCACTTGGAGAAGAGACCCGCCAATCTCTACTTAGAATGAAGGAAGATGATTTTACTGAAAGACTTGCATACAGGTGTGTCTAGGACTTCAGGTCTTTCGCATCTTCTTTTTCCTTTTTCGGTCTTGTGCTTTCACAATGAACTAGAAATTTTCTTTTCCCTTTTTATTTGATTGAGAAGGAGAAATGTCTGGTTTCTTGTGCAAATTCTTGCTACTCAGAGATTTGATGCAAAATTTATCCAAAAGGTAACTATCATTACAGAACTGGATAGAAGTGCGTGAGAAGGCACACAACAGATATGCCTGTTGAAAGTTTCTAGCTTGGTTTTTTGCCGTAACATATATCTTGAGTTCATATTAGTTGCTGGGCTGTTCAACCTATGCTTCTAGTTTCTGATGTACACTCAGAGGTTTTGGAAGGCATCTGGTCAACTAACAGATTGACATTGCCATTAGGATGTGGAGAAGTGCCCTTATTGAGCCCTTATTTAGACTGTCAAAATTAGTTTTGGTTGTTGACGTTTCATTTGTGCCAAAGTTTCATGTTAGTATCAATAGTGCATGGGTCACTGGTACATAATGCATGGTTAACTAGATAACAAATTTCTTTTCGTCCAAATCCTTTTTGTATGTCAAAATACAAAAAGGAATCAGTAATTTCTAAAACTATTTCCAAGTTCAATAAATTTCTTCAGCTCATATTTGTTTAGAACTTTTGCAGACAGTGCCCAATACACATTAGGATCTAAGGAAATGGTTCCGCTGTTAGTCTTATTTTTTTCTGCACCATATTCCTATGTGTTGACTGTTGCCTCCTTTCCCTATTGTTTTTGAGACAAAGCAGCTTGGGGAAGAGTGTATTCTTTATGTTGCGGTCACTTATTGGATTGTTATATTTGAATGAGTCAGACCTTAAAGTTCATCTATCTGGCTTTCCTACTCTTCTTTCTGCTCTAATCTTAAGTTGAAGACTGATCTTCTGTTTGCATTTTGCAGATTTTATAATTGCAAACATCTCTTTAATGGTGCTATGGTTAGCAATTCAGATACATGTTAATAAGACAGAAATTTTGAATTTAAAGTATGAACAGGTCATATGATATCCCACAAGTATGACTAGTAGGAAGGATAAACTAACTGGTAAATGGTTCAACATTGAATGTTATGGAGGTATCAGTCTTCTACCTCTCAATGGGAGAAATGTTTAGGATCGAATATCTAAATTTAGACAATAGAACACTCAGGAATAGGTAAGTGTTAATATTGGTATGTTTATCGTTAAGTGTTGTTTTCTTTGCAATTAAGACCAAAAGGAATTTATTATTCTCAAAAATATTGAACTGTTGGAGGACCTTTGGGCCGTATGTGCACATTTCTTGGCTTGAGTTACTGAAAGTTGTAGGTTAAATCATGATTAACTTGTTTTGAGGATCATTTTCTTATTCTAGATTGAAAAGAAAGGAAACCTTGATGACTTAGCAGCAATTTCATGATCATCTTTTATGTATGTGTGCCAATAGTTGGTCTAGAGTGCACGAGAGGGAAGCTGTGGATAATGAATTGTGTGAATTGACTAGTGGACAGAAGAGGAGGTCCTCATATGGAGTTGCATGCTTACCTGAGCAAAGAGTAACATCAAATTACAAGCAACAGCATAACTCTAGTATTCAATAAAAAATGGAGTTGTTATACCTTATGTATTTGATAATCCATAAAATATGAGCCAATTCTGTTTTCATTCATGTCAACTCAGCATGCAACGTATTTCAAGGATTTTGAACTGAAGCTATTGTTAGTATTATTCCTTAAAAGTTGTTGCTCAATTAGGTTTTCTGTATTCTGTATGAGTGTATGACATACAACATTTACCAAATCCTAGACCAACAATAGTTAGACTTTCAAAATAGACATGGAGCTTTTACATGTCTTCATGAATGTCAATGGGGGAGGATATGGATTAAATATGATCATGCTACAACACACTCACTTTTGACGAGTCATTAGCTAATTTGAGTTCAGTCTATAATTTGAAATTTGTCAAGCTTTTGTTTAAGTTCTTTCAATTTTAAGAGATTTGTGTATTGGTTGCATTTAGCATGGAACTTAAAGGGGCTTTCATTTTGTATATTGCTTACATGGAAATCATATCTTGTGACAGATTTGATAGCAAGAGGTTTTGTAGAGACTGCAGAAGGAATGTAGTACGTGAGTTCAAGGAACTGAAGGAACTAAAACGCATGCGCAGAGAAACTCGCTGCACTGATTGGTTTTGTGCTGCTGATACAGCCTTCCAATACGAGGTATTCTGCTCAAGCTTTTATACTAACATAAATAATGTCATTACATCAAATATTAAAGTATCGTTTTTGCAATTCTATTGCAATATGCCTAACATCATTTTCTTTCTTTTGCAAGGTTTCTCATGACACAGTCCAAGCTGATTGGCATCAAAATTTTGTTGACACTCTTGGAACATATCATCACTTTGATTGGGGTGTTGGAACTGGGGAAGGAAAATCTGATATTTTGGGGTTTGAAAATGTTGGCTTGAGTGGAAGAGTTCAAGTTAAAGGTCTTGATCTGAGTGGTCTCAACTCTTGTCATATCACCCTAAAGGCATGGAAAATGGATGGCCGCTCCACTGAACTTGCAGTAAAAGCTCATGCACTGAAAGGGCAACAGTGTGTACACTGCAGGCTTGTGGTTGGTGATGGTTTTGTCACTATAACTAGAGGGGAAAACATTAGGGGTTTTTTTGAACATGCTGAGGAGGCTGAGGAAGAAGAGGTAGGTCATTTCATTTATCATGAGAAAGTTCCTTTTCCATTTTATCCTTGTTATCTAATGTGGAGGTTTTTACATTTTATTTATATTAAGGATGATGATTCCATGGACAAGGAAGGAAATGATATCGATGGTGAATGCTCCCGTCCCCAGAAACATGCAAAGAGTCCTGAACTTGCTCGGGAGTTTCTCCTTGATGCTGCAACAGTAATTTTTAAGGAACAGGCATGTTTGTCTTTTTGTTTTATTTATCCTCTGGCCATGTTGATTGTGTTTTCTTGGATGTTTAAATGATCAAATGTAGATGTGAAGTCTATGATTCTTGTATCCCAGATAGTGATGTCTAATTTTTCAAGTAAAATCTGAAAAAGATGGATACTCTTCTAATTTTCAATTTTCATAATAATGGAAAAAGTATGTTCTCTGCTTTATTGTCTCCCCAGTGGACTTCTGGGATACAAAGTATTATCCTATATGAAGAATTAAGATAACACATTTGATTGAGTCATTTTCGAACTATTAGCTCTTCATGCAGCTCTGTGCATGCAGATATGTTCTGTTTGAGATTCACTTCTTTTTTCTACACCTTGGGTGATTCATCCTGGACCCTGTTAAATCTAGTCAAACCTCTTACCTATTTCCGTAGTTGAATGATCCTGACTGTATTGCAACTCAAGGAACCTCCTTATATGCAGGTTGAAAAAGCTTTCAGAGAAGGAACAGCACGCCAAAATGCTCACAGCATTTTTGTATGTCTAGCTTTGAAGTTGCTGGAAGAACGTCTACACGTTGCATCCAAAGAAATTATCACTCTAGAAAAGCAGGTAAGAGTACTGAAATATTTAGAATTTCTACTCAATTTTCCATCTTTTTTTAGCATTATGGTCCCTTCAACAGACAGGATACCCTTGAATACTATCTTCAAAATGGTCTGACAGATGAAGCTACTTGAAGAAGAAGAGAAGGAAAAGCGAGAAGAAGAAGAACGCAAGGAACGACGGAGAACAAAAGAAAGGGAAAAGAAGCTACGAAGAAAGGAGAGGTTAAGAGAAAAAGATAGAGAGAAGAAATTTTCTGATCCAGATCAACACATTGTCGTTACTGATACTTCAAAACAGGAATTGACAATCAATGCTAATGAGGAATCAAATGCTATAGATAATGAGCACTTTCTGGGCAAGAGAGGTGAAGCTATTCTGCCTGGGTCTCTATCATCTGATGAAGTTCAAGATGAGCAAGTTTTGAATGGATTTCTTCCTCCAGATACACAAAATTATTCTGATTGTCCTGATGGGGATGGAATCATTCCTAATAATGATATCTCCTCTGCTTTTCCAGTGGATCACTTGAAATATACTCGTCGTAAGCTGAAGTTCCGCAAAGATTTTCAACATGATGCATACTTGAAATGGTCTGACAGGCGAAGATATGCTGTTACTTCTGAGAATCCAAATATGACTGGCAAGTTTGAACCAAGACATCATGTTGATAACTTCGATACCTCTAGGAGCACTAATGGATTGAATAAGCAACTAAGAAGTAATGCTTCAAAGTCCAATGCTAGAAATGTGGGCCTCAAGTTTAGTGAGAAATTTCCTTGTTCCAGTGATTGGACCAATGACAGATATGACTCTCACGTTTGCAGCTGTAGTCAATACAATGATTACCGGGCAAAGGTGGAGCCGCATATGTCCAGAGTAGTTAGGGACAGCAAGTCTATTGGCAAGTCTGAATCTCCCTTGGATATTTCTAAGCCGTACTATCGTGCTAACCACAATCAAGCCGAGTACATGCGTGAGAACCCGGGAAGATCCAAACAAAAAGTTAACAATGCTTCTACTCGGGATCCAACAACCATTAAAAAGGTTTGGGAGCCCATGGAATTACAGAAAAAGTACCAACGGAGCGGCTCAGATTCTGACATCACATCAAGATCTTCAGCTTCCAAGGGTGATGCAATTGAATTGGATCAGGTTCCTGAATCATCCATTGCAAGTAGTTCTGATGAAGTCATTGGGGTATCGGTTCCATCCAATCACGAGGACAAGGATTTACTTGAAGTGAGGTCTGACCGTGAAAATGAGGCAGACAGCCATGGTGGGTATAATCCAGAAGAAAAATCTCTGCTGCACAAGGAAACAACAGATGAAGACAATGAACTGTGTTCAGTATCAAGATCTTTACACGAGACAACAGATTTATCAATGAGCGGCTCTTCAAATTGTGACAACTGTTCATCCTGTCTCAGTGAGGGAGACAGCAACACCTTTTCTTCTAATCCTCAAAATACGGAATCTTCATCATCATCAGATTCCGAAGATGCTAGCCAAAATTCAGAAGGAAGAGAAACTTCAGTCCTCGTTCAAAATGGCTCCACAGTACCCCAAGAAGAAAGGATGGAGAAAAGTGAGACTGCAGATGAAGTGGATCATGTTAAAAGAAAGATAGCTGATAATGCAGGTATAAACTCCCGGGAGGGTTTATCATCTAAAATAGCTCCCACTGGTGAAACTGGAAGAGCAAATGTGAACCTTGGTGCTCATCCTCAGGTTGTGCTACCACGGTTACATAACCAGGGAGTGCACTACCCAATTTTTCAGGCTCCTCCAATGGGTTATTACCCTCAAAGTCCAGTCTCCTGGCCAGCAGCTCCTACCAATGGATACTTGACATTTCCCCATCCCAACCACTATGTGTTTAGCAGCCCTTTTGGTTATAGTCTGAATGGGAATGGGCATTTCATGCAGTATGGCACATTACAGCATATCAACCCTCCAGTGCTTAATCGTAGTCATTTGCCTGCATTCCAGCCGGTTGCCCAAAACAATGGCCTAAATGTGAAGGAGCAGGTTAAGACGGCTAATCCAGGTGTGTTGAAAGAAGTCCATCCTGAAGCAAATATGTCAAGAGTGGTCTCAACTGGGCAGCAGCCAGAAATGACTTTAAAAGCAGAGGTTGGGAAGACTGGGAAGTCTGACCCAGTTGATGCGGGGAATACAGGCTTCTCCCTTTTCCATTTTGGTGGCCCTGTAGCTCTTTCAACAGGATTCAAATCTGATCCTATTTCTTTGAAGGAAGAAAATGGTGGGGATATTTCTTCATCATCGTCTGCTAATCACACTCAAGGTGTTGAAACCTGCAATGAGAAAAATTCTGTTGAAGAATATAACTTGTTTGCAGCAAGTAACGGGATAAAGTTTTCAATTTTCTGATATATCATATACTTAAGAGGTGTGGGAGGTGGCTGTCTGAGATTTCAGTCCCTATTCTCTTCTGAGTGACAGAAGCTTGATTAATTCTGTGATCTGTTATAAAAACAAATCATCCTCTGGAAATTTTTATCCTCTTTTTTAGCAAGTTTGATTGTTTGATATTCTCAGAGTTCTTTACAGAGACAGGGAGAGAGAGAGTTTGAGAAAGTTGCATAATGTTTGAAGAATTTTATGTGTGAGAGTTTTTTGAAGTAAATGGGGGGCAGCAGGTGTCTCGTTGCAATTTCTGCAAAGAAGCACTTCGTCTATACATTTTCACATGTGGAATTTGAACCTGTTATACTGTAGAAGTTAATGATGCATGTTATGGCATTTTAACACCTTCACCAGCTTCTTCTGGACGACAAATTCAATTCCGCACAGTAGGGATGCAGAGGCCAGAGCTGTGGTGATTTTGATGGGCTTCGATTTCAGTACAAAAGGTGGCATTTAAAACAACTTCCCAAGTCAATTATGAAGAAATTGGTTTAAACGCCAGCAAGTTTATGGATGTCTAGGATACTGGAAGTGGACGCAACAGTTGTCATAATCCACTGGAGCTGGAGTAAGAATGAACTTCCCTTTTCTGTTGAGATTAATCATTAAATGAAATGAAACTAGTTCCTCTTCACCGTAAGCAAAGTATCCTCATTTCACCGTCTATAATCACAACATGTTGGGGCGGAAAAGTTTGGCAACTTGCTTCAAGTTTGAGCACCAGACTTTGATCTAATCTTCCTAGTTTGGAAATAACTGGAAACACCCTTAAGTTTCAAGGCAATGTTGTATTGAACACAGCAAAAAAAAGTTTTTTAAGTTCAAGGACCCAAGATAAATTATGTATCATTTCCAACAGTCAAGAACTGGCAAAAAGAATTGTTTTGGCAAGCCGATCTCCTGACTATGAGCCTCAAGATATGAAATCTGTTAACTACTACTTTCGTTGAATTTCAAAACTGCAATGTAAAATACAGGTTCATCTACAAATTTAACTGTTTGGAAGGAATAATCAGAAGCAACAATTTCCAGTGTTGATTTGTCTGGCAACTCTGAAACTACTACATCAGGATGCTGTTTCTTTTGCTCTTCGGCACCTTGTCTTCCTTGTGGGTGACTAATCACAAGCCTTGCACCTGAATAGTTCATAATCAGAGAAACGTTAAAAAGTAATGGGATGAAAAATTCAAAAACACACCAAGTTTTGTAATTCAACGCAGAATGCTAAATTCTCTCTTTTTCAACAGAAACCCAAAGGAAATGAATGAAAATAATTCGAAATTTACCCGGCAAACAATGCTTGGCAAGTGTCTCAAGAACCTGTCCAAGTTGAGAGGATAAACCAGGGAGGAAGTAAAGAAACACAACGTCAAATGGTCCCCATCTCTTGGGTAAATCAACCAATTCTCCTTGCCAACACTTGACTTTATCATATTTTTCTTTGATGCATGCTAAAGTCAACAGAGAGTCATGAACTACAACCAATTGCTCACAAGGTGAAGATTTAATCACTCTACCTATAAATCCTTCAGAACCAATTGAAATTAGTACTTTTGAAGCTTCTTCAATCTCAGCAGCAGAGATAATCCAGTCAGCCTTCAGGTCTTGCAGTTCCTCAGAATTTGTCTCATCAATTTCAAGAAATGACCAATCCTTCATCATCAAATCTTCAAAATTCATGACAGAAACTGTTCCGTCATTTGCAGGACCAATGGAACTAGTTGTTGATATAAGATTGCATCTGGGTTTCGTAAGTGAAATGCTGGAGAATTTTGGAAAAACTGAAGATTCTTGGGTATCAAATAAACCATAATGGGGCTTTAGACAGAGGAAATGTGATCGATGGAATTTGGGTGAAAGTGGGAGTGAAGAGGAAGGTGAGAAGAAAGAGCTCATCACATAATGGAGTTTCAATCCCGGATGAAGCTGTTTCTGGATTAGGACCTCCCCTCTATGGATCAACTATTTAACAGTAAGCCAAGGGTTTCTGGTGAGCAAATGCAAGTCTTTTATTTGCCATACATGCAACTGAAGTATCTTCAGTTTAATCTTTGTTCTGTCGGTGAGAACAAAAAGTTAGAAGATGTAATAGAGGAGAGAACATGCATTACAAGGTTTACTCTAAAACAGCTGAACTAAACAAAGACTACATGAGCTTCATAAAAAACGAAACCTTTCACTTTCACTTTCACTTTTTCAACCACCAGAAAATGGTACCTCTCACTAGTCTCATACAAGTAACCCACGGTATGACCAGAGAATTTGTAATGATAAGGTCACAATCTTGGGGAAGTTGAGATGACTATAATAATGTTCACATTTCATACTACACTATGAAAAACTGTCAACAAGTTAGTGAAATATAAGGTTAATATTTGATTCTTTCAAGGTTGAAAGACCAACATCTATTTGCACTCAACTGTATTGGGAGCATATTTATTTGTTGTGGCTTATCATGTACATTGCTTGGATAACATAGGAGGGTATGAATATGTTATGACACCACAAAGATTTCTTGGCAAGTCTACTCTCCCTTACTGTAACTATTAGACAACGAACATAAAAAACTTAGCAAAATTGGATATCTGAAATATATTGCAGTTTCATGGGGTGTGCAATGAGTCAAGCACCTAGAATTCCGTTCCCTTAAAGCTCATAGAAGAACAAATTTCGGGGAAAATATATAAAGCTAGAATTGATATCAGAATTTAAATTCTAACAAATGGAAATCAAATTTAATAGCTGGGTTTCAGCAATACTTGATTCACACACACCACCTTTCAACTTCAACTTCTCCAACAGAATTGCCATTTTTCGGGGACACAATTCTGATAATTCCTTAAATTTCAGAAGCAGCAATAGATAGAGGTATTAAAAGGTCTGTGCTCGAGGGATCAATTACACATAGATACGCAAACAACCCATTCCCCCCGCCCCGCCCCCAAAAAAAAGAAAGAGATAACTTAGAAAGAAGTGCCACAAATAAATAATAATCAGATAATCAAATGAGAAACTTGCCCTGAGATTTCAAGGTGGAAACTTTTTATATTCTGCGGAGAAAATTCATGAGCAAACAAATTAAAACATAAAACGTGGGCATTCAACTGCCATAGAGACACTGCATACAACCAACCAAATGCATATCTAGATATTCAGCATATCCTGCTAAATTTCTTAAAATGTGCTCAAATAATTAACAAAGAAAACAACAGAAAACTCTTTAGAGCAAAGAGAGGGGCGAGAACCGCAATACCTTCGAGCTCAAAAGAAAATTGCTACTTGGGATAGAGTTTATCTGTTGTGACAGAGAAAGATCACCAAAGGACTAATGGAGTGTTTGGCAGTTGGCAGGCTAGTAGGAGAAATGCATGATCGGGTTGGGCCTTCAAGAGAAAATGTTGACCCATAAAGCCCAAGCTAGTGCCAATCTGGAGTTGGTCCAAATTTTGAATATAGACGGAATTGAATCTGGTTGGGCAGTAGAAGAAAGTGTAGGCCCAGAAAGCCCAAACTATTTTATATCCGAAATGGATCCAAATCCTAAACATCGACAGAAGGGTATCTGGTAGGACCTGAGAAGAAATTGGTGGGCCCATATCCAAAATCCAAATCCTAAATATCGACAGTAGGGAATCTCTTTTTGGGTAAATATTCCCTTGCTTTTTAATTTTTTCGCAAACATGGATGGATCGGCTATGTTGGTTCACTGTTTCTGTGCAGCAGCTGCAGCATCCATTGGCTGAGGAAGAAAAACTTGCTTGTCAACACAACAGGCAGCGACCTTGAAATCCAAATTACAAGAAGCTGCTGCAAATGCTGACGCTATACTGTTATCAAATCACATGGATCTTGAAAGGTTTCTCATTTCTATTAAGAATTCGAAGCAAATACGAATAAGAGTGACAAGACAAACATTGTGGAAAAGAGGGAGTATTGGTAAGGGGATTTTCTTCCATTTAACAAAGATGCTTCTTATAAAGGTTCAAGAACTAATTTATGGTATATGTACGCAATGCATATGGCTTCTTCAGAACTGACTTCTTCAGAACTGAAGCAGATTCCTCACGTATTAATTTTGTTCTTAGCATTATCATGGATTACAAGCCTAACAGCATCTATTTGATAAATTAAATACAAGAAACAGAAAACAAGCTAGTTAATAGTAATTAATTCGTGGTGGTGGGGAGTTTGCTCAAGACAGAGTGCTCTGGCTTGTGGTCACACTCATAATCAAGGTGGACAAATGCCCTTTCAACTTCAGGAAGTTCTTCGATCTTAATCTGCAGGGATTCTCCAATGGAATGGGCTTCTTTCAATGCCAAATCTTCCGGGAGCTCTATGTCTACCTATGATATATATAGACAGAGAAGGGGTTATATTATTATTATTATACCTTCAATTAAACAGGCACGCCTATTAATTCGACTATATATATATATAAAGAATTACCTCAACAAAGTACAGAACACCAAAGGAATATGCTCGAACAGTATCAACCCGTTTTATTTTAGGATGGTGCCTTAGGACGAGGTATGTGAGTTTCTGTAATAACTCAGGTGAAGCCGTTTGTCCCACAAGTGAAGCTGCAAATTAAGAAGCAGCTAGCATGCAGTTTAAAGATATATACTTATAAAACCAATTAGCTAGCCAAAATATATATTATATATAATATGATGAGGAAATTTAAAGATCATTCGTACCTGCATTTTCTAGTACAGTTGCAGACCAATTTGAGATGGTATATATTGCAAGAAGAATTGCACCAATAGGATCAATCCACCAATAGTATCTATCACCAAGAACAGCAGCTACCAATCCAACCACATTTGTTACCACATCAAAGTAATGGTCCTGCATGCATATATATAAATATATGTTAATTAATTAGCTAGTAGTAATAAATTAACTTATATAAATATATAGTCTTATTATTTATTTAGTAATTGATTGGACAGGAATATTATATGTTGTAGGATATACCTTGGCATAGGCTCTGACAATCTTATTTCCTGAGCTTCTGCAGTAAATCCAAAGCAGAAGTTTGACGCCAGTGGCTGTCAACATGATTACATACAACCAAAGCAATTGAGTTGAACTCATCTTTCTTGTGTTTTCATTTTCAATCAATTGTTCAATAGCTTGAACAAGAACCTGGAACCCTGCATTAATTTATATAATTAATATGCATGATCATCTTGTCTTTATTGAGTGGAGAGCTATCTCTAGCTAAGAAGAAGAAGAAGTTATTAATTTGTAACTACGTACCAAGAGTTGCCATGACAGCAGCAAAGATGACAATACCCACAGGCTGCATCCTTAATTTCCCAATTGGGTATTGATAGATGTTTATGTTCTTCATTGACAAATGGGTGCACCAAAGAATCCCACCCGCCATCAGATCAAGCAACGAATCAAGTGTTGATGCAGCGATAGCTAGGGATCCACTCTTCACCGTAGCATACATCTGAATATTTATTTTATATATATATACATATATAATACATGATAATTCAATCAATTAATAAATCAAGAATTAATTAGCAAATATAACTTATAATTATCTAAATAATCAATACCTTGAATGCAAGTAAAAAGACATTTGCAAAATTGGAAATATTCATTGCTCTTTCGTGTTGTGCTTGTTCTTTTCTGTCTTGTTCTTCTTCATCAATATTGGCATAATTGGATAAGGGCAGAGAATCCACATCTTCAAAGGACTTTAATGTTGCGAATTGTCTCTCGTAGTATTCCTTCTCTCCTGATATCGATGATATATGATCATGGAATGCAAGGATGAAATTAATGAAATCTTAATTATAACTAGGAAATTAATTAATTAACATGATATATATAATAACAATAATTACCTGCAGTGATTTTATGAGTGTGAAGAAGGTCAAAATTAGGAGCATCAGGATCAATTCCTGTCCTCATAATCTTTTCAGGGAGCTTAGAGAAGAAATCACATTTGAAACTTTTAACTGAATTCCGACGTCTTTTACTATTATTGTTATGATTATTATTATTGTTAGATGATGAAGATTTTGAAGCAGCATTTGCTAGTAATGGCTCGTGATTGGCATCCGCCATATCTCTCGATCGATCATAAAATGATCAACATATATTATTCAAATAAGAGTATACAAAAGATGATGCTGCATGCGGTACCCACCTGAGAAAAGTAGATGATGATGATCTAAAATAATAATAATGACAGCTCGGTGTCTCTGCAATGCCAATAATTTGATCATCTATTGAATTCATGTAATTAATGTCAGACATTATAATGGTGATCATCACCGGAGAAACGCACGTATAATAACTTTATAAATTTGGAATATTAATTACATATTAATAAATGTCACTGATATTGAAGATTGTAAATTCTATAATATATTCACGTTTGATTCAAGTAATTTTCATTACTAATTAGTTTCATCATAATAATATTTAATTCCATGCAGGAGAGCTGAGGAATCCCAGCCGCAGTTTTCTCTCGTGCATGCAAAACTCCTCTGACCATGTCGACAGATATAAATATAATTTTCTTTCATAGTTTGAGGCTTAATTTGGCCAAAAAAAAAAAAAAAAAACTTTCGAGACCAAAATGAAAGAAAGGGCATAGTCTGAGTCGTAATTTGGTCCCCAAGTACTTTAGGGACCAAAATGCAAAAAGGGTATAGTTTGAGTCGTAATTTGGTCCCTAAGTACTTTCTGGAACCAAATGCAAAAAAAGTGTATAGTTTGA
>JAOXNR010000022.1:6979727-6993905 GCA_028571225.1 Parsonsia alboflavescens
CCCAACCACCCCCACTCTGCTAGGAATCTTATGGAAGCTTAATTACGCACTAATAAAAAAGAGTTGCAGAGATGGTGATTGAATCGCAATAAAAATTCTGTGCAATGAATTTATAAATTGTATGTACAAACCAATCATACGGACTATCGTATTGAAATAACTAATTAGGTAGATATCAGTAAGTAACTACATTTAAGATCGTAAAATTTGAGTTTGAGTAACGATAAGCGTAGGTGGATATCAATATTGATTTTGGGGAGGGGTGGCTCAAAAAATAATAATGATAATATATAAAAAAAGAAGCAGGTATATTTATCAGTTGTACTTCTGGTTCCATAGCTAATACTAATCCATTAATTACTACTCTGTAACTGAATTTTTAGTTGGAAGGGTATAATTTAATTAATAAAAAAAAAAGTAAATTTCCATTCTGATTCCCACATTCCCATTCCCAGCTAGAAATAAGAAATTATCATATCTTGTCATTCTCAAAACTCATAGCAAGCTAGAAATATTAATTAATTAAGATGAGGTTCATGTGGCAACGGTAATAACATCAAAATGGTACTAGCTACTATATAAAATTATAATTAAGTATATATATAAATTTTTTTGAAATTAATTAAAAGGAATTAATTTAAAAAATACCTGGAAGCAATCCCTTAGCCGCGGAGAGATCAATGTTAAGAAGGGCTTCCTCGGACTGGAGATCAACTCTACCTCTAATCTTCGGAGGCAACTTCTTGATGAAATCGCTTTTCATCATCACAAGATCATGATTCACTTTCTTCTTCTTGATAATCAGCTCCCCCAGCAATGGCTCTGTTAGTACATCCATTATTGAAGCTAACTAATCAGCTCTCTCTTTCTCTCTCTCTAATGCTGCAGGAATGGTGCCAAGAAGTAGTGCAACTAGCCCAACGGACACTGACCCATCATTTCTCTTGTATAAATTTTGAGTAATTAATTATTCAATCATATATATATATATATATAAAATGTATAGTGCAGTGGCAGTGGCAGTGGCAGACCGGCTGTGCAGTCTCTCACGGTGTAATAAACAAATGGAAGCATGGCATGCCACGCATATTAATCATTTGCATGTTTAGGTTCTTATTCGGGGCTACCCACCTTCCACGTGGCTCTCTTATGCAGTCTCACCTGACAACTGCATGCATGCATGCTGATGATCACTTCGTAACTGTTCTTTCTTTGAATGATTTTAAGTTTGACTTCTTTTACGGAACCAATTTATTTTTTAAATAATTAAGAAAAAGGTCGGTCGAAGAACACACACACACACACATATATATATATATATATATATATATATATATGTATTTATTTATTTATATATTTATATGGTGAAGAAAATACAAATGTTGACAAAAGATGGATCTAATCTAATCCCACAGAGAAAGAATAAATTTGCAATTGGAATGTTCCTGGGTACAGCCAAATACGCAATTACATAGACCCATATTCCTCTGCAATATGAATTATGAAGCCATGTTTTTTCCTATTAATATATATATATATTTATGTATTTATTTATAAGGTATCAATTTTCTTATTTATCCATGACCTTTTTACCAACAAAACATTTTTATTTTTTATAAAATAATATGCACATGTGTTTTTATGAACAGAGTAAATTACCCATGATTTTTTATTTATCTTTAGGTTTTTAGCTCATTTGGTCCCACATATTTGAATCAAACTACAATATGATCCCATAAGTTTTTTTTTTCAGTCGTTATTGCCTCTTAACATATCATAGGCAGCCATTATGGTCCTATTATTTTTTCTAGCAAGACACTTCATTTTATTGGTACGAAATAAATTTTTGAGGCTAAATTGTTCATCTCATCCTAACTACTCAAAATCCAACCAATCTAAGTATTGTAAAAAGGATTAGTTAGATTTTAAACAGTAAGAATGATATTGATAAATTTTCCATTAAAATGTTATCTTATGTTAATAAATAATTAGTTACGATTAATGTTTTGTTGTAAAATAGTAATTGGGATAATCATGGCTGCTTGTAAAATGTTGAAGGATCATAATAGCTGAAAAAAATTTATTTAATCATCATATAGTTTGACTCAATTGACTAAATAGGCTAAAAGCCTTTATCTTTAAATATAAATATATATATATAAATATATATATATTTATATATATGATATTAAATGTATTAATTAATTAAAATTATTTTCTACAAAGAAATTGAGGTTTATATTTAAAATTTTAATACATGCTCCTTTAATTATCATTTGGCCTTTCGAGCAAAATATTTATATTTAATGTACTATACTTTCCATTTTTCTAATTAAAAAAATAAAATAAAAATTTCAGACTAGATTGGGCCCTGGGATTGCAACAAGCCTTCCAGCCCGTTTCCACAATATGTTTTCTGTGGATGCAGACTGAATTTTGGATTTATGGGCCAATAGTAAATAACTTGGGCCGAAATTAAAATCTTGAAAAGGAACAAATAAGGCCCATTTCATGTTATGATGTGTCCTTCAACAAAAAGGAGACGCTGTCGTTTCCCTTTTAAAGTCATTCCTCCATCAATTAATTCATCATTTACAAATTTCCTAAAACCCCTGATACCAACCAGGTAAAACCACGGCAGATATGAATCCTTGTAAGAACAATGGAAGATTTTTGTTTCCCAGCTTTCAGCAATTTCGAACTATCGTGAAGGTGAGATTAAAATGGGTGAAAAATCGGTCTTTGGATCACATAATCGATGCTCAGACAGACCTTAAAGCTGCTTGCCTACTCAAGAATGCTATAGTTCGATCAAGCACAGGTTATTTAACTGGCAGGTCTCTCAATGATTCCCAGAAGCTTTTGGGTCTTACTATGCCTACCCTTCGTTTTATACGCAGATACCCAACATTGTTCACAGAGTTTCCTCACCCAAAATGGCCTTCTTTGCCTTGTTTTGGACTGACCTCCTTTGCTAAAATACTCCATGAGCAAGAATTGGGAGTGTTTGAGCAGTGCCAGAGTGATTTGGTAGAAAGGCTTTCTAGGCTTCTCATGATGACCAGGAACAAGATGGTAAATGTCACTTGCTATGATCTTTTTCTTCTAAATATTTGTATCCCTTAAGGACCTCATTTTTTATTCATGAATTATGATTTCCCAAAAAAAGCTTTGGTATCTGGGAAGCGATGGGGGATGAACTTCTGTATTTGTATTGCATCTAGAATTTAATGATCTAGCTGCAAAAAGTCCTTCTTGCTGCTTCTTCTGCGAAGCAGAGAAACATTTAACAATTTCAAGATAATTGGTACCTGCATAAGAATTGACATTAGTGTGAACTATTCCAAATGTAGTACTAATTTCTTGTACTGGAAATTCCTCCTTTTTTCCATTTGGAATGGTTTTCTGGTAGCCTATCCCTCCTTTTTCGGGTTTCCATTTGAATAAATTCTACTGTCCTCAGAAAATAAGAATGCGATATAGATCACATCAATTCTACTTTGTATTGTGTTTTTTCTATATTTCCCTTCAAACTTCTTTCTTTACTTGATAAAAGAAGAAAAGATCAGTAGAAGAATTTTTTTGTGCACTTTCTAGATATAAAATGTTTTAGATGGAGATTTAGATTCCTGCATGAGTAGAATATTAAGGTAGATTGCTTTCTTATGGCTGTGTCATCATAACAAAGAACAAAATTTTCATCTATCTTTCCCATTTTGCACAGCCATATATCTCTTAGTGAGAGGCTAAGACATTGGAACTAAAATGTATTTGTATACTATTCTTTTTATTCATTGTTAATGTATTTGTATATTTCTGCAGATACCTCTTCAATCACTACATCAGTTAAAATGGGATTTGGGTTTGCCAGATGATTTTGACAAGAATTTGGTTAGAAAGCACGCAGATCATTTCCAAATTGTTAAAGGAACCAATGGGTTGGCTTGTTTGAAACTTGGGAGATGGAGAGAAGAATATGCTGTTTCTGAGTTGCAAAAGAGCAATGAGAGGGGCTTTGGTAGCAGTGAAAACATTGGCGGTGACAACAATCACATGTACCGGCTATTCAAGAGGGGAAAGGCAGCATTGGAGTTTCCTATGAGTTTTCCAAGAGGTTATGGAGCCCAAAAAAAAGTTAAGACCTGGATGGAGGAGTTTCAAAAGCTGCCATACATTTCCCCTTACGAGAATTCCATGCAAATCGATCCAAATAGTGAACTTATGGAGAAGTGGGTGGTTGGCGTTTTACATGAATTTCTGAGCTTGACTATTTACAAGAAGACTAAGAGGAATTACCTAAGGAGTTTGAGAGAGGAACTGAATCTTCCTCACAAATTTACTCGATTTTTTACAAGGTATCCTGGGATATTTTATCTTTCACTAAAGTGTAAGACAACTACTGTGGTATTGAGAGATGGATATCGCAAGGGAAGATTAGTGGAGCCACACCCTCTTGTTAGGCACAGGGAAAAGTTTCACCATGTTATGAGAACTGGATTAGTTTTCCGAAGTAAAGGCCTAGATATTTTACCGAGGCTGGATTTGGTTGAAGAACCAGACAAGAATGAGGAAGAAGATGAAAGTGATGAAGAAGAGATTGAAATCAGTGATGAATATGAACATGAAGATACAGATGTGGATAGTGAATCTGATGAACCTGAAACATCCTAAATGTTTGGATTAGAGCCTTCAAGATCAAATTCCCTCAACTAAGGGAGTTTGATCAGGATGAGCAAAAGTGAGGAGAAATAATTATACCATGTGAACTGTAAACTGAAACTCCAAGCAATGCAGAGAGCTACCAATTTTTTACCTGACCCGAAGCTTTGATCTATCAGTGGCATCGTTGCCCCTTTGAATTCAATTATCAATTTCAGTATGCACTTCTCGTATAATATTCGAGGTACGGCATCCACTGATCTCCTAGTTGAAGAATTTTACTATGCATAGGTTTCATGCTTCTGATCAGGGCATGTTTGGTGACAAATTACATTATCATTACCTGTCAAATAATAATAGTACAATAGCAGTCATATTTCAGTTTTCTAGTCATTTAGAGGCTTCTCTACTGCGGGCTGGCAAATGTTTGCACATTCCTTCTCTTTAAAACAATTGTGTTACATTTATGGAAAGAGAATATCAAGGTTTTCTGAAGCAGGTGATTTATCTTTTTGCCTTCCTTTTTTACATTTAATATGTGAAAGGTAAAAGAGGAACACGGAATCAAATTTAAAGAAATAGGGTTATTCTTCCAAACATTTGTGTTTCAGATAAATTTTCTTTTTCATTGGGCAGAAAAATTGCATAGTTCAACTCAATTAAAACTAGCCGTGCTTACCAAATATCTCAACATCACTTGGTTTACCAAAGCTCCGATCTTTTTTACCCCTTGAAAATTTTGATAGCTGAATAACCTTTGAGTTTACCCTAATAAATAACCTTATTACCGGAAATCTTGAAGTTTTGCTAAAATAATTGGTTTTCTTTTTAGAGGTGACTCAGGTGAGGTTAAATATTGGTTGAAATGACTTATATATATATATAGTGATGGAGGGAGTAATTCTTTTTGTATTTTCTGTATTGAACAAGTGAGTCAAATATTGATTACTCCATCGATTTAAAATAAATATTCTTTAATATCGTAGAATAATATTTCTTTCGTCCAAAATTGAACGTTTGTATAAATTTTAAGAAAATTATTTCATTTTGAATTTAATAATATCAAATTCTTTACTAATTTAAGAAATGAGACGTTTATTTTCATATAACTCGCGATAGAGATGTGTAAATTCAATTTCAAACAAAAGGAAGGAGTAATAATTAAGGTATTTTTTATTTGTATAAAATTGTTTTGGTATTTTTTTATTAAAATATTTCTTACATTAAATAAAATTTACATTAATTCAATCCTATTATATAATGTAATTAGAAGGGTAAGATTTTTTTTTAACTAAATACTCCTTTAAAAATATTTTAAACAAAAAAAAAAAAAAAAAACCCTGTTAAAATGCCTATTTTGAGATGTAATATTGTTGTTTGACTTAGATTGTCGAATTCTTAAACAAAAAAAAAAAACCCGCATCCCATGTTAAAATGTATTTTAAGGTGAAATGATTTTTTGAGAGTTAAAGAATTAAAAAGGAGATTGATCACTTTAATATCCAAAGTTATACTCAAAGTTAATATTAGTGCTTTTTTTTTTTTTTCTACCAATTTAGTATCCAAACAACTTTTGAAATCCAAATTAATATTTTCAATCTCATTTTGATACATTTTCCTAGAAGAAAGAACATGTTGAACATTTTAATACCTAAATTTATTATTGGTGCCCATTATTTTTTCTTGTATTAAATAAATACCTAAATATCTTATATTTTGAAAAGTATTTAGGTATTTAATCAGTTAAAAAGAAAAACAATAGATACCAAATCAATAATTTTCCCTTAAAAAAATATGTTAATCACATGACCCGTCCATGCTATCTTATCCGATTATATATGGAAATATAATTTGAACATACAGAAAAACAATAATAGATATCAATATTGACTTTAGGTATAACTTTGAATATAAAATGACCAATCTCCTGAATTAAAATTTAATTAAACTAACTAGTGATCAAGAGATACACCGATTTAGTGATTAGTTTAATTTCTTTGCTGATATCATTGGATCCTAAAGGGAAGAATGCATCGTATGATGGAATACTGCAAACCAAAATTCCTATTAAGTAATATCAAAAGAATACATCACGTTGGGAAAACCCTTGGTTTCCCAGTAAACGTCCCACATCAAACTGGGGAAATTTACCTCTACAACTCCCGCAAAAATGAAGGGATGGGGGTATGGATGGTGGGCTTCCATCTTCAGATCCCTTCATTAATAAAACAGAAATGTTTGCAATATCCATTCAGAACCATACAACAATGCAAATGTTAAATGTTGAAAATAATGATTGAAATATCAAAAACTAGAGAGGATGGGGGTTGCTAAAACCCAAAAGTAAGTGTAATTCTCCATATAATTTCTGTTGGGTATCTATCATGTGCCTGCAGAAAATTGGCAGGAGAAGGTAACCTAAAGTCTAAAGATTAAAAACATAGAAACCACAACCTAAAACCAAAAAAATGAACAGAAGAAAGCTTAGAACCTAGTTATTAGTAGCCGTGTCACTTCACTAGCCTAAACCCTGCAATCTCACATCATTGATCATACATACCTGGAGGATCACCAAAAAAAAGAGGCATTTTCAGAATAACTGGGACGAATCCCAAGCACATTTTTGCATTGGCAATGCAATAAAAATCTCAAATCCTTAAAGAAGTATATGTACTCTGTTAACACAAACTAAACATGTTTAGAAACGCTAATCCCAAGCGCTAGGTCCATACCCCCCACCATAATTACCATAGCCACCTCCACCATAAGAATCAGTACCACCACTGCCCCTGTTGAAAGAATTATCCCTTCTAAAGTCACGACCCCCAAAGCGAGCACCACCTGATCTCCTATTTCTACCTCCACCATATGAAGCCCGATTAGCAAAGCGGGTCAACCAATCAGGTACCTCTTGATTAGCTTCTTGCATCAGCTCTGCTAGTGGCTTGGCCAATGACATACTGCCCTCATTAAAGAAAGCAGTTGCCAATCCTGACTTGCCAGCACGACCAGTACGCCCTATTCTGTGCACATAATCGTCAATATCATTAGGAAGGTCAAAGTTGATTACATGAGAAACATGGGGAATATCAAGGCCACGAGCGGCCACATCAGTTGCTACTAAAATGGGAGTCTTTCCACTCTTGAATGATCTCAATGCCATCTCCCTTTCCTGCAAAGGAATTCTCCATTTGAGAAAGAGGCTTATTGAAGAGAAAAGACCCGCAAATTAAGGGCTAACTTCACAGTAGTAAGCACATTAACATAAAAAAACCATGAATTTTAAATTTTTTTTCTTCAAGGGGGAAGAGAGATAGGGGTGGCTTGGTGATAATACCATGCTTCGGAACAGAAACATCCCCAACATGTTGACTGGATACCATAAGAAATGCTATATCCGGAAGATATTTTTATTTCTAGATCACAACAGGAAGAAGCAAAGTAAAGAGCATCTTACACTGCACGCTGCAAACTAGCACAATGAAATCATTTCTTTTCTCCTTGTTTTTTTGTCCATCAGAAGCAGCTTTTTGAAATGGAGTTAATCAATACTCACTTTAAGATTGAGTACAAAAGTTCTGACTGAAACAACACGGGTCTAAAAACACGAAGCAGTTCTACAGAAAACCACTTTTCTAACATAAAGTACAAGAGAAAATAACTAGAGATACACAATTCTTACTTGAGGGTTACACCTATCACAAGCCCCCCTCATGTTTTCAACCTATGAAGAACTACAGAAAGGAGAAAAACCTAAGAAGGAAAGTTCATGTCGACAACCAAAAAGTTACCAAGATTAAGATCTACTACAAAGCACTGCATACCAAATGCTAGGAATTCGGTATAAGATAATATGGGTACACTCAGAATCTAGAAAATTATTTTTGGCAAATAAAGAACCACTACTGGTCTAAAGATCACGTTATACTCAACCTAAGAGAAAGGAAATAAATACCAAAGACCAAAAGAAAAATGTGGATCGAAAGAGATATCAGGCTAAGCAGTTAACAAAGATAAAACAAACGCACCCATAAATACAAATACAAGAAACAGATGTTGTAGTCAACCAAAATAGAAGGACCAAAATCAATTGTCTATTTCATTTTTCATAGGAGAAAGGAGAGAAAACAATAACATGATGTGAAGTTTCTCTCAATGAGTATTTACAAGTTCTGGATATCATAAGAAACAAAACCACAGAATTCCAGTTCTAAGCAACTGGGACTTCTACTGCTCTAAGCAACCTTGAATGTTTCCCTTGACATCATATGTTCAGCTTCAAGAATATAGAGTATAACAAGTAAATGTGATCATTTTGCCCATATCGATTAGTCCTATTCTGCCCGGTGAATTCTCTTTCTTTTAGTTTAAGAACTGAAAAAAAAAACCTATTTCTGAATTGTTCCCAAGAAGCGTCTTTCAAATTAGGTGCTGTTAATCTAAGCACTTCAGACCAGTAAACCCAATTTAATAATTTTTTTTTCAACTTCAATGTGATGAAGCTACTTGTAGCCATCTAAAGCAAATCAAAATGGATACTTGTGCCATAAACACTGCTCCATTATAAAACACCATAGTGTCATAATGAGGAACAATTCTTAATAACAAACACAGTTGATATCGATATGCCACCAGATGAAATTAACAGCATAATGACACCAGATGAATATCATCAAACAAAAACAACTCCAACTTAATATAATGACACCAGAGTTTGGCTAATGAACTTAACAGCATGATACTATAGAAGATTAAATGTTGCTAACCTGTTGTGTCCTGTCCCCATGAATAGTGGTTGCAGGAAAGCCATTCATACATAACCAATTTTCCAAAGCATCAGCTCCTTTCTTGGTTTCCACAAATACTAAGGTAAGTGTTTGCTACAAAATAGTGAGAGGCAGAAATGTTATTCCAATTAGTTCAAATAAAACAAACAAAGTCTAACCTATGGCATGAAATGAGAATTTGACCAGCAAGAAATCAAATACAGGGATCACTTTTCCAAAAAACTATTTTGTTCCCAAAACTTAGACACAACAAACACAATCTTTCTGAAAGTAAAGTTCAAAGAATGGAGAGGAAGAGAAAATGTTAGGATATATTCAAAGTACTCTCTGAAATCTGCCCTTATCCATTTCCAATTCTAGGTTTTCAATTGGTATACATATGACTGCAACCTTTATCTCACGCCATTACTCAGTTGAAGGAGGTTGAAGAAATTATTAAGGAAACTCTCTATAATCATTCTCACATGACCAAGGCAATTATTTGGTATCAAATGAACTTTTCATTCATTCAGTAGTTCTAGGAAATATATTTTCACATCATCTAACCAAACAAGACCTTTTGTTGGACACATCTAAATTCTTTTTCAGAAACTAGAGGAAATTGCTCGTCAATGATGATTTCCAAGAGTCACTGCTTTGAGAACATATATCAGGGATACTGGGATAGTATATCATGTGAAGAAAAGTTCTATCCTGTCTTACCCAGGGAGTAGGATGATCACATACTCACCAATTAAAATCACTGATAGATGAAATTTAGCGCAATACTAAAACCAATATCAAGATAGACATGCATAACTTGAGACTAGAGACTACCTTTGCCTGAGCAACACTGTCCCTCTGTGCATGTAGAAGATCCATAAGGTGGCTTCTCTTGTCACTCTCATGAACATACTCAACTCTCTGAACAATCAGATCTGTACTTGAACCAACCCGTCCAACCGCCAAAAATATGTAGTTGGAAAGAAAGTCAGATGCCAATTTCTGTAAACCAACCAGATTAAAAAAAAGATTAAAGGAAACTGAGAAAATGTCCACTCATTAAACAGAAATCAGAACCAGAAATATCTCTTCCATCATTTGTCTGATAACAATTAACCATACCGTTCAGAAATTGAGTAAATCATTCTACAATAATTGTGCATTCTGAAAATAACAAAGTTTTATGACAAATTTCTAAAGGAAATAAACTGGCACCAAGTTTTATCCAGTTAACAAAGAATACTCCTTCTATAGCAGTAATCAAGAACAGTTTAAAGTTTCACTGAACATCAGAAAATACCCACGGTAGCAAGAAAAAGAACCTATAACCCCCAGCCATCATCAGCATTGTGTATGAAAGAAATTGGCTCACAAATCAAAATCCCCTGTCGAAAAGTGATTTACTTCACTAGTATAAAGTGATTAGCTCAATAAATTGCACACAAACATTTGAAGAGGGTTAAGACATAGCAACCTGGATCTGTTTAGGAAAGGTGGCACTGAAAAGCATTGTTTGTCTTTCCCCTCGAGGGGGCATATCCATTTGTTCCACAATATTTCTGATTTGAGGCTCAAATCCCATATCAAGCATTCGATCTGCTTCATCAAGAGCCAAATATCTAATCATCTGTAATGAAACTTTTGCCCTCTCAAGCAAATCAACTAATCTTCCAGGAGTTGCCACAAGAATATCAACACCTCTTTCCAACTCTCGCAGCTACAAGCATGTCATAAATAAATAAATTAAGAAAATAATAAAAAGTTATTTCAGAACATTTTAATAACATCGAGTAAGTATCATAAGCAAGAAAATTTTAAACAGACAATGCAGTTCCATTGAAATTGAAAAAGATAAACAAATCTTAATAAAATCATATAAAGAAAAACACTTCAACAAATGAAGATGAAATTCATAACTTTCAGAGATTAAGCCAACAAAAATTAGAAACCATTTCAAATTTGACAGCAAGAAGTTCATCCAAATCCATCGTCTCAACCTAGGTTCAAAGGAACGAGGGGCCAGTAAACTTGTTAAAGTAAGGAATTGATCTTAAATCTGTCAATCATTTCTGAACAAATCTGAAGCGAGGAGTTTACAAGCATAGCATCCATTTATCTAAGTATCATAAGCATACGGATTCATGTAGCTCTCCAAGGAGGCAAATTGAACTGCAGGTCTTAGTTCTATTCCAACACAAGTAATACGTATCAGCAACTCATAACATCTTCTATCCATTAGTAGACTGTCAGAACCTTATTTTATTGTGTAAGAATGAAATAGGCAATAGAATCAAGTTTTTCCAATAGATGAAATGCATAACATAGTAGTGTACAGGGTAAGTGCAAATTTCTTTTTGATTAAATCCAATCAGAGAATCATGAAAGGTCTACTAAATATGCATGAAAGGAAAAGGCACACTTAAAGGATGCATGACCGTGGCAAGGGGTGGATGCATGCTAACACCTCAGGGTGATCAGTATGAGAAATAAGCAACCTGCTGGTTTATTGGAGCACCTCCATAAGCCACCACCACCTTCACGCCTGTTTGATAAGAAAATTTTCTGGCTTCCTCATGTATCTGCACATCACAAGGAGCATGTAATTATGGATTCAAAAGAAAAAATAGACTGAATACAGCTGGAAGTTATCAATCAAGAATCCACCTGCATTGAGAGCTCTCTGGTTGGTGATAAAATAAGAGCAAGAGGAAAGACAGTGCGAGTTCCATGCGGTCTATGTGCATACCCTCCTCTCATGATCCCACTGATTATAGGGAAGCAAAAGGCAGCCGTCTTCCCAGAGCCCGTCTGGGCACATGCCATCAAGTCCCGCCCCGCAAGAGAGATTGGAATTGCATGACGCTGAACAGGAGTTGGCTTCACATACTTGCATCTCCTGATATTCAAATTCACAGCCTCCCCTAAATCTATTTCTGCAAATGTATTGACAGGAGGAGGCACGTTATCCCCACTAGTCTCCACTGGAATATCCTCATAAGCATCAAAATTAATGCCTGTATTCTCCTGCTCAGTGAATGCACTCTCTGTATCCAGTGCACCCACATCATTGCCAAAAGGATTCACTTCCCTCTCTCTGTTCCATCCTCCACCTCTGTTTCCCCAACCACTGCTACCACGACCTCCTCCCCCACCATACCCCCCCTGCCTTCCATGGTCATTCCTGGCACCACCCCATCGAGAACCACTCATTGGTCCGCTAAACCCAAACCTGTCACCAGCAACTGGGGTACCACCAAACGATGGCACAGGGGGGTCAGCAGCTAATGTTTTGTTCCTGAGGTGTGGAGGTACATAAGCTGACTTAGGAGCAGAAGCTCCACTCCCACTACTTGAGCCAGCATTTTCTGAAGAACCGGAGGCTGCATTCTCAACTGAATCCGCCCACGAATTTCTCATCTTAAAAAAAACAATCTCAAATGAAAATCAGACAAGGGCCTTTAACACACGCAATTTTGCCAGTCCTCACACCCTGCATTAATGAAAGAAAAAGAAAAAGAAAAAAAGTTTAAAGAATTGAGATAAAGAGGGGGGAAAGAGGAATCTGGAACACAATCATTTAAATAAAAAAAAGGAGTTACGCGGCTGCTGAAAATAAAGGCACAGAAGCTACTCGTCACCAACTCAGAAAAGCATTGCAACAACCAAATTCAATAAGCAACCAACTAAAATATAAGGAATAAATAATAAACATTCATCCAAGAACACAAAAACTACCCAAGATTTACGAAACAAAAAATGCAAATTGAAACAGCTTCAACTAAGATGAAGAATATATACATCGAGAGAAAGGACCTGATGAGCAGAGCCGAGCAGAGATCAAAGGATGAAGAATCTTAGCTTTTCCAGTCAGTATATCATTTGAGAAGGAGGATGGAAGAAAAATTTAGAACCCTAGAACTTGTAGAAGCGATTAGTGAAAAAGAAGAAGAAAGATAGAAGAACAAAAAATAAATAAACAAAGATAAAACATAAAAGAAAGAGAAATATAAATCGGACACAACAAGCCAAATAATCGGATTTGAAAAATGTTTAGACCAGAACCAGAAAAACAAGGGACTCCTAAATACTCTCTCCACTACACTTATACTCTCTGTCACCCGGTAGTAGTGGTAGTGGTAGTATTTAGTAACAGTAAAAAAATAATAATAGTAATAAAAAAACCGGGGTTGTGTCAGCGTTGACTACAAATTTACTCCGGTAAATCAATCTATTAATACCGGTTTCACAAAAATCAATCTATTAGTACCGGTTTCACAGTAATCAATCCATTAGATGCGGCTGGACATTTTACTCCCTGTAGGGATGGCAATAGGGTAGGTCAGGGCAGGTTTTTTAAAATCCAAACCTGACTTGTCTACTCTGGAGGGAGATCTGACCTGACTTGTGACCTGTCACGGGTCTATTAATCTAGACCCGCGACCTGACCTGCCCGGTTCCCACAAAGCCCAATTTGACCTGTTAGACCCGTCCTCACATTGATCACGTGGGATAATTTGACATAAACCCGCCCTGCCCCACAAGACCCGATTTTAAAATTAAACAAAAGTTATGTATAAGCAACATAAGTTGAACCCATGACTTTTGGAATGATAGATAAAGCTTTTGTGAACTCATTTAACTTAAAAGATGTGCATAATTTTTCATTCTAAGACATATAATAATATTTCACTCGAAAGCATACTTATTCTAATTCTAAACATAAATATAATAATTCAACTCATTATTTTCA